>SNQJ01S0038182.1:102380-124000 GCA_010110895.2 Picea sitchensis | reverse complement strand
AAAACCAACAAAATAACAAACAGTTGTTAATCAAACAAAAACTCCACTACAAATAAATTATAATTTGGTTGATTAGCTAGCCAAGCTCAGAATTACCTCATCATTCATGGAGGTGGTTAAGATACCTCAACAAAGAGAAAATATTTTGAAGGTACTAGATTATACAAATTCAAGAATAGAAATTGTTGCCATGAACACAAGAAAGCAATATAATGTTTCATCAGTAAGGCCAAGGGGTAAAGTCTCACCATTTTACATATCCATAGAAAATCATGATTTCACATTAAATAATTGTTTGGTTGATAGTGGATCCACTAACAACATCATGTGACTATCAGTGATGGAAGCACTTTGAATGGGATGTACAAAATACTATGAAACTAAAGAAAGCATGTATGTCATTGATTCAAGAAAAGTCCTGGCCTATGGTGAAACAAAAGATTTTTTTGCATCGATAAGTGCATCCCTTCATATTACAACAGTTTTCACCATCATATTTGTGGATTTTCCTTCATCATATGGAGTTGTATTAGTGTTACACACCAAATTCTCACACTACTAAGTGTTGTGCTTATGTATCGCATTCTACTAAGTGTTGCATTTATGTATCACTTATGTATCGCATTTTACTGTGTCGATTTTTCGCGCTACTAAGTGTGACACTTATGTATCACATTCTACTAAGTGTTGCAACTTTGACATGATGGAAGAACATTTTTCATAATCCCTAGTCATTGTGGAGAAGAAAACCCATCATGAGAAGGTCGAAATAATGCCTTTTACATTGATATTTTGAACATGTTTGAACGTCAACACTCATATTCCCATGTATAGCGAGTGTTGAACTCTTTTCAACACTCCTTGATCAGTTATAAGGGAGCATTGTCAATGCCATGTGCTTAGTGTTGGGGGGGCATTGAATTGGTTAGAGGAGGTTACAACTAGCCCACCTTATTCTAAGGGTCAATTCTGAAAGGATGAGGTTAGTTTGGGTCAAGGATTCAAGTCATATCTCATGGATCCATATTAGGCAAACTCAATATCCATGAGATAATCCAAATCCCAACTTACGAAGCTAAATCCTCAACCATTTCCCAAAATAATCCATGGTGGTTAAGCCTCCAACTCCTATATAATGAGGTGATTCTAAGGTGAAGAGGAGAGAGTAGTTCATAGCATCATACCTATCATCTGGTAATGCACAAAGGGGAAGGAAAGGAGAAATTTGGAGGAACGCTAGAACAACATCATAAGGTTGTAAGTTTTTCCATGTTTTCCATTATTAATATGAAACTTGGCCCATTCCCTTAATTGTATCTTGTTCAAATCATTGCATGAATGTTTGTCTTTGTTTGTATTCTGCATAGATAGATTTAATATTATATAACGATATTTAGTATCAAAAGAGAGTTGTCTCATCTCTTGCAAGAGGTGCTTTCACATTAGGAGCTTGGAGATCAAGTCTAACAGTTGGAGCAGCGAGGACAACCTACAGGAAAGAGGTAAGACATTTGTTTCTTTCTCTCTCTCTTTCTCTTCTGATTTCATACATGAAAACATATAATAGGTTAAAAGGGGGGGAGTTAGTGTTCATTAGTTTTCCTTCAGCCTGGGATCGAAGGAAACATGATCTAAGGGGGATTTCACCTGTCCACAAAGGGAATTCACCACAGTAATTAGTTAGGGATTGATGTTCATAAATTGGAGGGTATATTATGAATGATGGAAGTTGCATGATGTTTCCTAGTAAATATGGGACTATGATCAAGGTTCCTCGAGAGAATAGAAAGTCAATATCATTCAAGAAGAAAGAGAATGAGGTAATGTAGAATTATATTGATGTTGAAGTGGGAAATTATGTTATTATTAGTACAAAACAAATAAACCTTATTGAAGAAAATGAAGAAAATTCTTTCCAAGGGTTCTGGAAAATGGAGTTGGTCTAATGGTGCATGTTCTAAGTATGGAAATGGAGTTGGTCTAATTCGATGGAAATGGAGTTGGTCTAGTTTTTAAAAGTCTTCAATCTGGTATATATCCACATGCCATATCTTCCTATCAACTTTAGCGCATTATCTAGGAGATTGATATAGAAACCATCTAGTACCTTGGAGCTTGCAGTCCTTAGTGGTAGGCTTCCTCATGATCGATAATGTGTTTTCATTATTGACTCCTAATCGATTTATTCTATGAGTGTTCGACATCAGATCCTCTATTCACACTCGCTAGATTGTATTAGGTACCTTGGGTTCCATATTTCTCATCGGTGGGTCCCCTCGCATCTGTTAATGGTATACCTCAATGATCAGCTAAACATCAACTCATCTATTCGCATGTTGTAGATTCATACCATTGGGGTTTGGAACGAAGACCTTGGGTTTGGGGCTTCCTCCATTTGCAACACCCCTCCCAAGTTGTGATGGAGTATATCACTTATGTATGAGTACTTTGAAGACTTTGGGGGCACTTTCCTCAATGCTTGTTGTCTTCTTGATGTATATACTATGACATATATCCACGTTTAATTTGCTCGTGGTTGTGATTTAGTTGATGGCATGGATCCACCTTATACTTTTTCATGGCCATGGTCTTTCATTTCACTTCATGGATATGCAGTGTATCGTGTTGGTGGCCATGTTTTGTCTCTCTTCTGAGCATGGGTATGCTTACCTCGTGGATGATCTATATATGTTGATTTGATGTTTGATTATAGGTACTCATTGGTTCCTTGATCTCTGAGCTCCTTCCTTATTCCATTCGTCACCATGAATTTTCATAATGTATTTCAGCTATCAGTTCCTCTTTTGACCTCACACATTAAGGGGCATATGTTATACTTGTATTTGTCACCACAGGTTTTTCAAAAATGTTATTAGATGTTATGAGGCTAGAATTACATAATTGAGTAAAATTCTCATAATTGTTTCACAAGAAAATAATTATTTTTCCACAATTTTATAATTATGAAATAATAATTATTTCATAATTGAAAATAAACTCATAATTGAAAAGAAAATTCGTAGTGACTTGAAAAAAGATCATAATTGAGCATGGAACTTGAGCAAAAAGTTCATAATAGGTTGGAAAAAGCTCAGAATTAAGCATGAAACTTGTGCATGACTTGTAATTGTTTGGTTCACATGCCATCAAACCAATCTATGACTTGTAATTAATTAGTTCACATTCCATCAAGTTATCCATGACTTGTAACCACCTAATGTACATGCCATGAATCCTATCTCCAATCTCTTTTAAATTCCTATAAGAAGATGCCAAATCAAGGAGATGAGGGGGGGGAGTTTGAGACTGGTTATGTTGGAAAAATAGAGAGAGAGTCTCAAGAGGCCAAGGAGGAGCATCGGGAACCTAGAACTAGAAGGAATGCATCAAGAATCAAGGTAAAATCTTATGTAATTATCCATTTCATATTAATATAGATCATTGGTTTGTTAGATACGGTTTACTCTTTCATATATCAGATTAGATCCAAACTAGATCTAGGATTCTAATGCTAAGAAGAATAGTAGGAAGGCATTGTTTTGTCACTTGTGTCCAGGTAGCAAGTTGAAGGATATTGGAGTTGGATCTCCTAAACTACACCAGCCAAGGATATGCAAGGACAAACTTCAGGGAAAGGTATTCCATTCCATCCAATCTTGGTATAAATATAAATCCAATTGTTTGGGTCTAGGGAGAACCATAGGAATTTATCCCCTATGTCTGTCTTGGATCAAGGGCAGATCCAAGGGAAATCTGGCTTATCCGTAGGCTAGATTTATTTGTAACACTTTTTTGGCCAATATAAGCATCAACCTTTGATCTATCATTACAATTGATTGTTATATGGCATCATGTTCAGAAGGGAATGAAATATCACAAGTTCTGAAGTGAAAACGGGATCCCATCAACAATAATTTCACCCTGCATGACGAAGTGGAATTTTTGTGTAAGGGTCAACTAAAGGAGGTCGTTGACATGTTGTATACAATGGATGAACAAGGAATTTAGGTAAACCAGAATATGTATATTGTTCTCTTGAAAAACTCTATTAGAATGAAAAAATTTATGGAATAACCATACCCATATCATAAAAACATCCATATTCAATGCAGAAATGATTGTAACCACCTTATTCACATGCATGCCAAATGCAGTTGTTTAGAGTATGCGCACCAATTGTTTGACAAAATGTGTGAACGAAATTTGGTCTCATGAAATACCATCATTGTGAAATATCACATGGATGGGTATGGGGAAGAGGCCTTGAACATATTTAGACAAATGCACCAAACTAGGGTGAAACCCAATCAATTTACCTTTGGCAATATTGTTAGAGCTTGTGCTTGCTTGACAATTCTAAAACAAGGTAAGGAGATCCATGCCCAAGTTATAGAAAATGGACTCCATTTAGATATATTTGTTGGAAGTGCCCTTGTTGATGTGTATGCTAAATGCCTCTATATTGAGTATGCCCATAAATTGTTTGATGAACTGCCTAAAAGGGATTTGATTATGGCTTATGATCAAAATAATTATTGCACTAAATCCCTTAAAATCTTCTTTGAACTGAAAAGGTCAGATATAAGGTCGAATGCATTCTCCTTCATGGATGGTCTTGTTGGTTGTTCTACTCTAGTTGTCCTGGATCAAGGCAAGCAGTTTCATAGACTCGTCGTAAAACATGGATTGTTGTTAGACGTCCCTATGGGGAATTCACTGATGACCATCTATTGGAAATGTGGAAATATAGAAGATGTAGAGAAGGTGTTTGATAGAATGCAGACTCCAAGCGTAATTTCATATCATAATTTCATATCATTGCAAGATATGTGTATCATGGGATCGGCAAGGAGGCACTCCAACTATTTGGACACATGCAGAAGGTAGATGTGAAACCAAATCGTATTGCATATGTTTGGGTTCTCTTTGTGTGCAGTCATGTAGGCTTAGTGAATGAGGGTCCTCGTTACTTTGAATTCATGAGTCAAGATTATGGCATCGTGCCAATTGCATAGCACTATGCATAGGAGGCACTATTTTTATAGAAGGTGTATATATTGCAATTCAAACTATAGTGCATCGTTCGACATCAATCACTTCCCTCGGTTAACTTCTCACCCCAATTCCAGTGGAGGGGCACAAGGGTGGTTAGGTGGGTTTTGGTTAATCTCATTTTATTCATGTTTTCGTATTTTGTTTTATTTTATCTCATGGTGAAAAATTACAAGTGACAAGTGGTCTGCAGCTTCAATACGAAAGCAAGGTCTTAGTGTTAATTCTCTTTCTCAACAAAACCAAGAATTCAGTATTCAAAATGAGGAATTCCCAGCATTACCAGGTTTTAAAGGTGCGTATCTAGATTTTCATATAAGCACCATATTTTATCTTCATTAGTTAACCCGACGAGAATGAAAGCATTATTTTTCATTGCTTGTCAGGAGTTCCTTAAAAGTCAAAATATTATAATCGTCATATTTTAAAATATATTGTTGTGTAGTTCATTCTCTGTGTTTGCTTTGGAAGGCCTAGCTTTTAACTATTAAATTATTCATTTTCATTGTACATCGTCTTTCAATTATCCCTTGTATTAATATAAGTATTAGAAACGTCCACATATATATATTGAGCACTTGTTAGAGAGGTACAAGCTTCCCATTTCAATAACTCAAGTTGTGTCTTGTAAATTCTTCATGTGTCAAGGGGTTGATAGTATATGAAGTACTTTGTGCACCATAAATGCATGCTTCTGTGTTTCCAAAATGATGACAGGCTGGCGTCTGTTGGTGTTGATTTAATTCATACATCCAATTATGTTCCAAGTTATAATATTGAAAACTCTGGAACTATTTTGGTAAAAGTATTATAAAATATGTTGTAGCTTTATGGGACTTTGTACGATCGTGCCATTTTTTAACTACACAAAGATATTCATGGCTTTCAATTTGCTTTGTGTTGAATAATTTTGAGAGTTTGACAGTTACAATTGAAATTTCCTAATTTACATTCTATGATGTTATTTTGTATTCAATGGGTCTCTTTTGTGTTATTTTCTAATTTCCATTCTATGATGTTATTTTGTATTCAATGGGTCTATTTTGTGTTCTTTTCTACCTGTAGGAGGGAATGTGGATTTTGCAATGGATTTCATCAGAAAGATGATCGTGAAAATGATTTAGAATTGATGCAGTCACACCATTACCAAGTAAGTATTATGAAATCTGTTGTCCAAAATGTTAGAAAGCCTTTTTTTCAGGTGCATGCTCAACATCTTTCCCATGTTAGATGCAATAGGTATGATATGTCTCTTTGGTGGAATTTTTTATTGGCAATCATGATTATTAAATTTTTAGGTTTGGTTCTCACCATGTTTAGATGGGGAGATCTACTGGATTTTATTTGGGAGGGTCATATGCTTCTCATCAGCAGTAGTAGCAACAACAAGAAATTTGATCTGGATTATCAGCAAACAGGGTAGGAGGGTCATTTGCAATTATTGCCAATTTTGGAAACCTTATGCATTTACATGACTCTAATTTATCTCCATCTACACATGGCCAAGCTTCACACCACTCTCAGGTAAAGTAACTCATTTCTCTCCCAACCCAATGAAGTTGAATGCCCCTGAATTTAATTTAGTTTGGAAATTTAATTTTTGTTTATGTAGGTGATTCCAGGTTGTTTCAAGATTGAGGTCAGGGGTTCCAACAAATATAATGCTTGGCATAGGCTCATATGATCATCTTATTCAACGGTATCATCATCATAATCACTCTCATTTATGACATGTAGCATCAGTTAATCCACCTTATTCAATAGTATCATCATCATAATCACTCTTATTTATGACATGTACCATCAATTAATCCACCATCAAAGGGGAGCATTTGTTGAAATACATGCATGGACTTCAAGGTGATCATGATGCTTTTGGATTGCTAGGTCTTCTCAGTGTGATCAGGATGAGTGAATATGATTTAACAAAACTATCTTTGGGAATAGATCTTAAGACTTTCGGATTAAATTTAAACACAAGAGATAATTTGTATATGATATCCATCTTTCCTTGGGCTGATGGGCTTGTAAAATGAGAACTTGAGTATACATTGCCACAATGTTATTCTCAACAAGTTGAACAACCTTCATAATCTACAAAATCATTCATATATTTATATTATTTTCTCTTGTATTTTATATGATTCTATTTTGAATTTAAATACATACATCAAACTACTTCACCAAGTTCAATGAAGAGACTCTTTTCTATATATTTTATAAGTATTGCATGTCTCTTTAACAATATGAAAAAATAATATATCCCTGTTGGGGCCATTTTATCAAATGATGTGCAACATCGCCCTCCCCTTTAATGCGCCCCCCTTTAAATTATCCCCTTTTATGGCCCCCTCCTTTAAATTAAGATTTATTCAATTTATTTTTTTGTTCTTTTATGTTTGTTTTGTATTATGTTTTTTAGTTTTTGTTTATTTATTTATTTATTTTTGCTTTTTAAATTTTGTTTGGTTTTTTTTTAATTTTTATTTTTTTTGTTTTTAAATTTTAAGTTTGTTGGTTTTTTGGTTTGTTTTTATATTGTTTTAAGTTTTTTTTTTTCTAAATTTAAATATTTATTTTTTTTATTTTTGTTTTCAATTTTGTTTAATTTTTTTGAAAGATAATTTTATTTATTTATTTTTGTTTCTCATGTTTTATATTATTGAAAATGTTTTGGATTTTTTAAATTTTTTTTTGTTTTAAAATTTGTTTTCTAAAATTATGTTTTTAACGTGTCTTTTTCTCTAAAAACTTTTTTTTTTTTTTCGAAAAACAAAATAAAAAATTTGTTTATTTTGCTTTAAAAAAAAAAAAAAAAAAAATTTTTTTTATCAATTTATTTTTATATATAAATTACAAAAATGATTAATAAATAAAAATACCACTTTTTGGTTAGAGTTAATTTTGAAATTCTTCTTTGTTTTCATGACAATCTAAATGTGAAAATCCAAGGTCATTGTTTTCAGTGCAGCAAATAAAAGGAACAGCCTAGTGGATTCACTTTTTGGATTTGAGGTCAATTTTTATACTATTGGTATTGGTTGTCAATGTCGTGAAATTTCAAACAAGTCATAATTTTAACCACCTTACCACCACCAAAATGGGTGATACTGGTAGCACCATTTTAAAATGGAGTCGATTTTGGTGTTTATGACACAAAAATGGGATTTTACAGGAGTTCTCATTTTTGTGCTGAGGATCATAGTTCTCATTAAGTCAATAACTATGTTATGAATCTTAGTATATGAAATTGTTGATGTAAATATAATTGTATGTATTTTGAAATTAAACTAAAATTATTGTTATTTGTATGGCAGTTGTGACTGAGAGATTATAATTATTATCTTCTAAACAATTGCACAATTAATTAATATTATTTATACATACAATTAATTTACATTATTCGTAGTAGTTATTTATTATATGATAATTTTATTTTATTTATGTGAGAATTGTGTATATATATATATATATATATATATATATATATATATATATATATATATATATATATTCAACTCAATTAGTATAAGCTTCAATGTTTGAAGGTATTGAAGGCATTTGTTATTAGACTTATATCTTAGCAATATAATTTTGAATGACTTTATAAATTTTATTGTGATATAGAACAATTAGTATTATATGTATATAATTGATAAATGTTTATTGTGATATAGAACAATTAGTATTATATGTATATAATTGATAAATGATGATTTAAAATAGAGAAGAAAGTTGTTATTTTTTTTTGCACAATTACATGCAACCTTATGCGAAGTAAACGAATTGATTGTGCAACTTGCACAATCATACACAAGGTTTACTAAACTTGAATAAAATTACGTAACATAATGTGCTACCTTGTACAATATGATTGGTTGAATACCTTTATGGAAATTAATTTTATGTTATTGTGCAACCTTGCGCAATTTGCATAAATTTGATGTAATTAAACATGTGCAACCTTGTACCTTAATGAAAAACTTAGGCAATGATGTCATTTCATCTTATTTACATTTGGAATATCTTATATTAATAAATGTCATGTAACTTTGTACTACTAAGATAAAAATTAATTAAAATTTGTGGAATATTTTAATAGAAATAGAATTGACGCTATTTATGTAACCTTGTTCATTGTTGACAACTTTGTGCAATCATGCGCAAAGTTGAATAATTTGTTGTGCAACTATGCACAAAGATAAAATAACTTGATGTGTAACTTGGTACAACCTTGTTCTAAGGTTGACAAAACATGGCTATAACTTGGATTAATCTACATTACCTTATCTCGTATGGTAATTATATAGTTCGTATCTCACATCAGGAAATTGAAACAACATTTGTAGTTGCCTATGTATAACCACAAATCTTACAATTATCTTAGAACATGTAGGTCCTAAGAACTTAAATGGTCAAAGAAGATCGGATTGAAAACAATGATTACAAGCACTACTTATGAATTCTTAAAGATATAGTCTGCAAATTTTTTTGTCTGAGTCTAAAATTTGTAAAACCTGTAAATTGGAAGATCCTAGGTATATGGAATTATTTCAATATAGAACAGCTTATATTATGATGGCTAAATTTAACGAAGTAGATCTGATTAATATTTTAGGGAACAAACCTTATCAATGTATATTAAAAATTTAAAGAAAGTAAAAAACAAAGGACTCATCTTGGGGTTAACTTAGACATGTGTTACATATCTCCTGAAATCATGGTTGGGTCCCATAATGTCACAACCAATACATAGAGACAAAATGATGTGTTTTTCACCAAGGTCGCAAACTACCTAAAGCTCCCTAATTGTTCAATTTATGTTGGTCATGTGTGGTTTTCAACCCAATTGACTAGCATGGATTTGAATATGTGGACCCAAGTTCCTTCCACATAGTGCATATTACCACACAATATTACACCCCATTTTAGAGCCTTCACAAGGTGCCAAGACTAGTGGCACATCATAAAATGTCACCACTATCACCTACGCAACAACTTCCCTCTTTTTAGTGAAGGATTGTATCCAACTCAAGGGAGGTTTCCCTGCTAGGACTTAAGACTCTTAAGGAAAGACTCAATCAAGTCTAAGGCCTCCCAAGTGTCTACCCAAAATACCACCAATGAGATACGTCAAGTAAGTTAGGGATAAGGTGGTTACTCAAAGTAAATTCCATATTTCCTTAAAATTGTTCTAAGGTTGTTTTAGGGGGTTTATCTAGTAACAAGCTCATGCCAAACAGTCCTCAAACCACTCAAATATTAAAATTATGAATGGTTGTTGTAAAACTTGCATAAATTATAGGAAATTTCAGCAGTGAACAAGTTACAACAATAATACAATTTATCCCTCAAAATAAGTTATAAACCGGTAGAAAATAGGACTAAAATAATGAATAAATCTAGGGTTTGATTAACGTTTTATAATCTGAAAATTACAAGGCATGTAACAGACAACTAAAAAAAGACGTTTATCCCTAACTATGCATCAATATAAATTAGGAAGGTAAACTTTATGGAATAAAATGAATTTAGATCAAACATGCAAGAAAATCCTAGGAGTTTAGCTCAAGAATATGTAATCAAACCCTAAAATGTTGGGACAAAAATATGCATGAAAACCCTAAATATTTGGGGGTTTTATTGGATGAAAAATAAATGTAAGCTAAACAAAGCCCTAAATTTATCCTAAAACATTGATAATAAAAAAATGAATTTTAGATTGACTAGATGGGAGAATACTAGTGCCTACTAATTGTTTTGAACATATGGGGTCAACTAAGACCTTCTTTGAGAGGATGTAAGTACTATTAGAGTGATATCTAGGGTTTTCCACTACAAACACTAGAAAATCCACCTAATACTTTACAAAATTCAATACAATTCAAGGGAAGATGTCCCACTAATAATCTTCCAAGGGTTTAAATAAAGGGATGTGTACAAGAACAATATGAAAAGATATTACCACCACCACTAGAGAAGTACAATTTCACTTAATAATCATTCATAAACAAAATCCAACAAGATTTAGAGAGACCACTTACTCAAGAAATCATTTTCATCCATAAACCCTAGACATGAAAAACCATATAAGTTGCAAAGTCATCCACAAAACATCATCCTCAAGAAGGTACTCTAATTATCCATCCATAGAAAAAATATTGAAGTCATAGTAGACAAGTAATGTTCTCCACAAGTTCTAGCAATGATTTCCAAGTGAGGGGTGCTTCTCTTATTTAGATGAGAGATCAAGCACCCTTCTCATCCATCAAAAGCCCTAAAAACATAAAATAATGTCTTTGTTTCTCACAAACCCTAGAAATAAGGCAACAAGACATAAAATATCCATGATACAAAAGTGGATATGTCAGTAATAACCCCAATGATGCCTCCAAAATGAAGTAAATGTGCTCATGAGACAAGATTTCCCTCATAAATGCATGCTCCATCTCACATGTGTGGCATGTGTGACCTCAAGAAGCATACGAATCACTCACAAATCAAGTGTAGGGGATCTAAAAGTGAAATGTTTCCTCTAAGGGTCACAACATTTCATCACCAAGTGTCATATCATGCCCCCAAAGGTATGATGTCTCATCCAAATGTGTCACATCATCATGTAAAGGTGTAACATCCCATCAAGAGGTATCAAAGCATCATGTAAAGGTTCCATGTCCCGTCATCAAGGTGTCAAATCATACCCCGTGGGTACTAGGGTGTCTAACCAACGAATCCATGTCATCATAATGCTTAACATCCTTTAAAATATGTGGAACAACCTCTCTCAAATAGTGGCAAAACCTCCATCAAATGTGTTAGTAAGCCCTCAGGTCCTCCAAAGGACCAAGGCTCAATCAAGTGGTTAGACATGTGCAACACATCATCCAAGGAGCGGGCTCATGTGGTCCAATATATCCATCAAACCTGGATGCATGTACATAAGTCAAATGCAACATATAAAGTGAATCATGTCAATGTAAAAGTCCCTAGATAGATCACATTATGTATGCTCTTCATACTTCACACTAGCTCATAAACTTATACAATTTTCCAAGTTTAGGTATAGGAGGATCGGTATTAACCCCTATTAGGTGTTCCCGTACCCAAGAAAATGAGCATTTCCCTATAAATCCATCAAGGGGTATGTATAGAATATGATATGGTTTGGGGTTTACTTCATGGTGTTAGAATTTTAGAATTTACAGTTATATTCTTTAACATTCATTAACAATTGCATGTAATAGGATCACTGAAAGATAAACAATCACAAAACACAAGATATCCTGGGAAGCCCTCGTGGGGAAGAAAACCCAACAACCAATTATTCAGTATAGATTCCTTCAACCAGTGCAATGTCACATTATAGCTCACCACAAATAGAACAAGACCAAGAAACCAAGACCTCCTGCACTAGACCTTCCTTGTTATGCTCCAAATACACAAGAGAAGGTGAGTTGTGTGTGTGTACAAATGAGAGGAACTCAGCCTCTATTTATACACATAATTGACTCCCGAAAAGACGCAACCTTTAGAGGGGTTGTTTTGACTTTTACAATAAGGATAACAATAAAATAGTAATTTCTTTTGAGATTATTTATACAATAAGATTACAATAACCTTCTTGAGGTTTGACGAGTACAAATACAAAAGAATATATTTCATAGTTACATCAAAATATCAACACTCCCTCTTAACTAGGAAGGTATTCTTTGTTGCCACATGAGCTCATGACCATTGAATTTTGAACATATGAATCTATACATCATCGGATATCCATAGTACAACATGACTTCACAGCCAATGCATCCAAGGCATGTGGGTAGCTCTCAAATAGCTTCAATATGTCACCATGAAATCCACTACCTCGCAATGCATATGTACCTCATCATGTGCACCCATGTGACTTCACAACCAATGCATCCAAAGCCTGTGGGTAGCTCTCAAATAGCTACAACATGTCCCTGTGACATCCACTACCCTGCAATGCATATGTACCTCGTCACTCCCTCTGAAGAGGGACCATACCAAGCTTGTCCCTAAAGTGCTCAAACTTCATCCTCAACACTAGCTTGGTCAACACATCTACAACCTACTCCTCAGTAGTCATGTATTGGAGCCTCACTTCTCCCCTCTGCACCATATCCCTGATATAGTGATATTTGATCTCTATATGCTTCGACCTGTCATGGAACATCATATTCTCTGACAACTTCATGCAACTCTGGTTGTCACACCAAATGCAGGTCGCCTCTAATTTGAGACCAAATAACCCAGACAACAACTTCTGGAGCCACACTACTTATGTACATGCTACCACATATTCAGCCTTAGTCGTACTGAGTGCTACACATGAATACTTCATGCTACTCCACAAAACCATACTGGAGCCTAGACTGAAGCAATGTGTCAAAGTACTCTTTTGATCAGGAATATTACCATCCCAGTCTGAATCTGAATATCCATATAACCCAAACTTATGGTCTGTCACATACCTGATACCATAATCCAATGTACCTTTAAGGTACCTCATCACATGCTTTGTTGCGACCAAATGAACCTTCCTAGGGTGCTCCATATACTAACTCAAGGTGTTCATATAAAAACATATATCTGGTCTCATGTTCGCCAAGTACATCAACGAACCCACCATCTTCCCGTATAAAGTAACATCCACAGTCTCTAAAGTTGTATCCTGCAACAACGTCAGATTGTATACCATAGGTGTAGCCATTGCCTTGCAATCCAACATCATGAACCTCTTTAGGATTTCCACCGCATACTTCCTTTGATTCAAAAAGATCTCATCTTGTCTATGCCATACCTCGAGACCCAAAAAGTAATACATCATCTCGAGATCTTTCATCTCAAACTCAGCAGCCAGTTTTCTCTTACACTCTAAGATGAGATTTTCCACACCTGTTAAAAATAGGTCATCCACATTAAGCAATAGTATTGTCGGACCATAATCCACAACCTTAAAGTAAAGGTTAGGATCTGCACTGCTCTTTGTAAATCCTAAGCTCCTCAAAAATTTGTCGATCTTGCCATACCATACTCTGGGTGCCTGCTTTAATCCATATAAATCTTTCTTCGATCTGCACACATGTGTCTCCATGTCATGTACCTTGAACCCTTATGGTTGCTCCACATATACTTCCTCTTTTATTTCATCATCCAAGAAGGTTGTCTTCACATCCATTCGATGCACCTTCCATTTCATTACTGCGGCCAACGAAAGTATAGTCCTGATCAAGGTATATCTCGACACAAGAGAAAATATCTCCTCATAATCAATGCCCTTATTCTAAAAGAATCCTTAAGCCACAAATCTAGCCTTATACTTTTCTATACTACCATTAGCTACATGTTTCATCTTGTAGATCCATTTTGAACTTACTATTGATTTCCCATTCGGCCTGGGGACCACATCCCAGACATCATTCTTAACTATGGAATGATATTCCTCCCCCATGGCATCCTTCCAGACCCTCTCTTTTTTCCAGCCTCTTCATAACTGGACGATTTTGCATCCATGATATCACACAAACATGCCACATAGTTGGAATATGGTTTTGGCTTCTTACTTTCCCTGAGAAAAATTTATGGGGAACCATATCTTTCTGCATCTATGATGTGCTCCTGTGCACAAGCCGGTCTTCTCTTGCGAGAAGGCATCTATGTTGGCCTATGAGGTTCTGCCATGTCATTATCCTCATGAATGACTTCCTTTGGTTCAACTACTTATGCCTCTGGAACTCTAGTAACTTCATTCTCCTCCTCATGAACCTCTTTTGCACAGTCCTATTTTGATTTGCTGAAAGTTGCACTCTCATCGAAGGTGACATCTCGGCTAATCTCAACTTTTCGATGACCGGGAATATATATCGTGTATGCCTTCGATGTGTCACTGTAACCAAAAAATATGCCATTCTTTCTAGATGGATCCAATTTTGTCCTCTTTTGCTTGGGGACATGCACAAATACGGGGCAACCAAATATACTTAGATGGCTGACTTCCGACTTCTCTCATGAAAACATCTCCTCTAGTGTATTTTTTCAAGTACTTTGTGGGGAATTTTGTTCTGCACGTACACTACAATCTTTGTTGCTTCTTCCCATAGATGCATAGGTAGATATTGATCATGGATCATATCCTTCACTGCATCCATGATCGTATGATTATTTCTTTCTTCTACTCCATTCTGTTGAGGATTGTAGGGAGTAGAAATCTCTCTCTTAATCCCAACTTCCTTGCAATATTCTTTGAATTCCTCTGAAGTGAATTATCCTCCATTATCTAATCACAAGGTCTTTATCTTCCGCTCTATCATATTTTCTACCAGTGCCTTAAATTCTTTGAATTTGCCAAACACTTCATTATTTTCCCTTAAAAAATAGATCCAAACTTTACTTGAGTAATCATCAATAAAAGACACATAATATACATACCCGCTTAGTGAAGTTGTTGACATCAGTCCACACATGTATGAGTGCATGATGTTCGATACTCTTTTGGCTTCGTTATGGTTGTTGGGAAAGGAGTGCTTCGCGTTATTGCCTTGTGCGCAACCTTTACACATGTTCTCTGGTTTTGCCTGGATCTCTGGTAGTCCCTTCACCATATTTCTCAGACTCGGTAGGGCCTTGTAATGTAGGTGAGAAAATATCCTATGCCATAATTCATTGGGATTCACAGTGTCATGAATTAATGTTGAATCTGATCACCCTTTCAATTTTTAGATTCTTCCCTCTTGAACTCCAATCACCACAGCATCATCAAAAGTCTTCCCTCTAGGCCACATAAGAACTTTTCCATCAACAAATGCAACTATGTAACCCTTCTCATCCAATGCTGAAATCGAGAGAAGGTTCTTCTTCAATCCAGGAACATAGAAAACTTCCTTCATCTTCATTGCCTTTCGTGAGTCTAACTTGTAGGAGGCTTCGCCTACTCCTTTGATCGAATACTAATAGTCATCTCCCAATTTCACCTTGTGCGATGAATCCTTATGAGTAAGGTTAGACAAGGAGTCTTTATAACCTTTCATGTGCTTGGAAGCACCACTGTCCACTAGCCAAATGTTACTTCCATGAGTGGCAGTTCATGTAAGGGTTGAGATAAGAACATACACCTCATCACTTGATTCATCTTACTTTGCAACTTTATTGGGTGTCGCATCATCTTCAGTTGTATGAACATGATGCCTTTTACCTCCTTTCATTTCCCTCGATCTCTGAATGAGGGAACAACTCCTAGTAATGTGTCCCATTTTCTGACAACAGAAACATCTGATATTTGGGTTATTTCTTCGGCCCTTCTGAAACTTCTTGGGTGAGGAGGGTTATTTATTTCTCTTTCCTTTCCTGGTGTGGGAGGCTAGGGCTTGATCATCATCTGTCATCTTCTCTTCTCTTGATGTCTTCCTTGCTTCTTCTTGGTTTCAATATTCCCATAGCCTCCTGAACTTGGGTAGCTTCCTTCTTGAGCATATCCCTTAAATAAATGCATCCCATGACCTTGGGAGGCCATTCAAGGTGTTCATCGCCATTTCTTCTCCATTCACGGTATCACCAATGGATTCTATCTGCTCCTTGATCTGGTTCACTCTTGAGAAGTAAGAGTGTATGGTTTCTGAATTATGCATCCTCACATTCTTTAATTGAGTTCTCAAGGTCATTCTTCGGTTGATGTTGTTGCCTTCAAACAGTCGGGTTAAGGCATCCATCATTTATTTTGGAGTGGATAATGAAGATATGTGATGAATAAGATGGTCCTTAATGGAGTCTACAATAATCCTCTTTGCTTTGACCATATCCTTCTTGTGCTTTGCTTTAGCCTCATCTCCTTATGGTTCTGAAACTTCTTCTTTAGTGAACTTCTCTAGATCATGTTCTTCTAGGAGGGATACTATGTACCTCCATGCTCTGAAGTTTTCATCTCCCTCCATCCTTTCATCAATCTTGGTTCCAGTAGTCATCCTTCCCCAAAATCGCAAATTCTGGATTCTGAAGATCTGATCCAGGGTAAAGATAGGGCGCACTTGTTGGTGGTCTTGTCTTGTATGGAAACCACTTCTATCAAGAAAACAACTATTTTTGTCTTCTAGATCTGTGAACTGTCTTTTATTCAGGCCTACTCTAATACCATGTTAGAATTTTAGAAGTTACATTTATCTTCTTTAACATTCATTAACAATTGCATGTAATAGGATCATTGAAAGATAAAAAATCACAGAACACAAGATATAACTTGGGAAACCATCGTGGAGGGAGAAAACCCAGCAACCAATTCTTGAATATAGATTCCTTCGACCAGTACAATGTCATGTTATGCTCTCCACAAATAGACCAAGACCAAGATACCAAAGACCAAGAAACCAAGACCTCTTATACTATACCTTCCTTGTTATGCTCCAAATACATAAGAGAAGGTGAGTTATTTGTGTGTACAAATGAGAGGAAATCGACCTCTATTTATACACATCATTGACTCCCGAAAAGACACAGCCCTAAGAGGGGTTTTTTTTACTTTTACAATAAGGATAAAAATAAAATAATAATTTCTTTTGAGTCGATTTATACAATAAGATTGCAATAACCTTCTCGAGGTTTGACCAATACAAATACAAAAGAATATCTTCTGTAGTTACATCAAAATATCAACACATGGGTGGTGGCATAGTCATGAAAGGTTATGTATGATAGTCATCCTCATGGGCACATTTGTATGAGGGAGCACTTAGGCAATGAGTTGCCCTTTCCTCGGAAATAAGTCTTTCCAAACCCCCATTTTCATTTTTCTTTATTTATTCAACATATTTTGTCTTTTGATTTTTATTTTTTGAGTCTTTTTCATTAGGTATGCATTCCTTACATAGGACATGGGGTGATGGCCTCTTCGTGAGGGGGAAACGCCCATGTTTTTATGATTTCTTGGTTTTTTACTTTGCTTTTCTTTCTTCTTTGTTTTTCTTTCCATTTTGAGTTTAGCTTTTTCTCTTTCTATAATTTTTTGTATATCAAGTTGCATTGACCTCGAGCATTCTATCTCCTTATTCTCATGGGATTATGAGGAATGAACCTTTATGGGTGACATATGACAATCAACCCAAAAGAAGGGATAACAAAGATGGTAAATACAGAGAATGTTGTGTACGGATTTGGATATGGACGTGTTACCCCTATCAAGGCCCCCCCGTAGTACAAATTTTCCAAGAGTGACAACTATTGACTAAGAGATGATGATGACCAACAAGGTGAAATAAGGAAAAAGGTATAAATCCAAAGCATCATGATCCATCATGATCTGTCATCTGATTCAACCCATGGTCATTATTTTCATGTCAAATGCATTGAGTATTAACACTTAATATGAAGCATACCAAATGGGTTGGATCCAATGGTGGAAAGCAAGGAGTTTTTCGCCATTGGGCAAGGTTCAATTCCAATGAGGGTCACTTACCTGGAGCCATGGGGACACCTTGAGGTAGTGATCAAACGTATTGTTGCACCCATAGTGATTATATTAAAAAATATTCTTGTGAGTTGTGCACACATAAGTGGATCAAATCCCACCCCCATGTCCTTCAACTTATGAAGTCAAATCATGCTAGCTTGATTGGATTTCGAGAGTTTCTTTATGTAAGGAGGCCAAGGTTTGAAACTTGTAGTAGTCCGTAGGAAACACCCAAAAAAGTCCAACCATGTTAAGGGTTGGTGTGGCCCAATCCGAGTGCGATCCCCAGGTGATTTTGACAACTTAGATGTCCCTGGGCCGCAGTTTCTTAGACCATAGGCTAGTCCCGCAAGAAACGGACACACTAGCAAACAAAAAGAAGAACACTTAATATGAAGCATTGAAACAAGGTACCTCATGGGTGTCATGCACCCTATCATATGATGTGAGCACATTAAGCATAAATTGGGAGGAATCTATAGGAAACTATCTATGGAGAATCCTAAATTTCATCATTAAAAATGTTGTCTATGATGTGGATCATGGAAAAAAATATGTCCTCTAGTTACCCCTAGATGTGAGGGGGTAATATATGGCTCCAACATAGGGACATGTGCTCACCATAGAGCACATGAGAACCTCATCAATCTCTAGAAATCCAAGACCTGCACTCTGTATCAAAACCAAAATAAATCTCAGTACATTTTAACATAAAACCATTAGTAAAAACAAGCAAAGGGATATGATCCCCCTAGTAGATGGAAAGTATAAATGAAAAGCAACAAAATCATAATCATTTTTTATTTTATTTATTTATTTATTTATAGACAAGACTAAATCAAAATTGCAACTAATTATAAATGCATATGGTCAAACAATAATTGAAAGCAAGTAAATAAACAAACACAATCAAGATGCATAACACACAACATGACCTACAATGACCTACCTAATGATACAGCTCCCAAAATCAAGTTTTATGTATAATCATACAACCAATGAAGCCACCCTAGCATGTGATCGATGTCAAAATTTATACCATTGTGCTTATTTATGAACCAAAACAAGGATATATCAAGTACAAAGTGATCATGAATTGGTACAAAAACTACATAATGACCAAACATATAATCCAACTCATGACGGCATGCAAGTGCAACAAAATTATGCCAAGATTGGCATGTGCATCCACAAGCTTGCTCTATCCATATTTGAATAGAGTTGCAATATATCAATGATGGATCATCCTTGCTCCAAGCAAGGCCTTCATGAAGCAAACTTTGCATCTTGCAAGATCGATCCACATACTTCAATAAATGGCCACTTTGGATTTACAAACAATGTCACTCCTCAAGGCTTTGGATGGAATCACAAGAGTTTTGAAAAACATCTCATGGTTGCTTGACAAATATGTAGATGAAAAATGGGGTGTAAATTCAAATCTTGAAAAAAAATATTACTCCCAAATTAAGGCTTGTTGTCTTTCTATGTGTGGTTGGAAATCCTTACAACAAACCATAAGTTGAAAAAACACATTTCGTAGATATTTTAGTACCAAAAACATAATTCCCAATTGTATCTTCAATGACATATTGAAGACAAGACAAAGAAAAAATGGCTACAAAATTTATACTATGAGATACTTCTTGCCTTGGGTGAATCATATCCCTATAAGAGTGTTTTAATGTCGATTTGACATGGGAAAGAGAGACGGAAGCTTGGATTCCCTCATTTCTATGAAATAGGGGAGCAAATACCTTCTCAAATTCTTTGTTACTTGAGGGCCTTTCTTCAAATTCAATCTTCTCAACATCACAACAATCAAATACAGAGTTTTGAGAAGACCTAAGGCTTACTGGTTTTTCATCTTCATGAGGAAGGATTCTATCTCTAATAGGGTCTTCTTCATGGACTTGATCTTCAACATGATATGCTTCATCAAGGTCTTCTTCTTCAATAGATTCATGCTTCATCAAGGTCTTCTTCTTCAATAGATTCATGAAGTAGATCTTTCTCTTCTTCAAATATTTGATGACTTTCTTTATGAATCTCTTCTTCATGTTCTTTTTCTTCACCAACATGTTCCTCGTGTTCTTGATCTTTGATTGGCTCATGAAGTGCCCCTTCATCTTTGTATATGGCTACTATAAAATCTTCAAGAATCTCTTTATATTTTTTTCATCATAATAAAAGTTCCAATGTTTAAGGAAGAGAAGAATCAAAATAGAGAAAGAAGATATTTTCCCTAGGCTAGTAGAATACTTGATCCACCTCTTTGGGTATTCTTCCAAGGAAAACAAAAATAATCTTATTAGGGCATCCTCGTGTATTATATTAATCTTCGAAGCAAATCTCAGGAATGTAGTGACATTTTGAATAGCAAGAAGAGAACCATCAAACTTTGGAATGTTCTTCTCCCATTTCCGAGGGAACTCATTTGGCTATCCCGAAATTTCCTTAATATCAAAAGGAGGATACAATTCATGAAATTCTCGTGGTGCCATAATTCCTTCAATTGAAAATATCCAATTTTATACAAAATCTGAAAATAGGCTAACACCTTATACCAAGCATATGTGTGGAATCACCAAGGTGAATCTTCAATGCCTTTACAATGATGCTTGTTTCATCTTACAAGCATAATGTCTTCAAAATTTGCATAGGGAAAAGGGCTTATTTCCTCAATGGAGTCACTAGATGAGTAAACTTAGATAAGGCTTTGATTTCTACTAATTAAAAATTTTGAAGCATAGACTTGGATTTCTAAATAGAATGACTCAATTCTCCCTGACAGTGGTGCCAAAATGTTACCACACAATCTTGCACCTCATTGCAAAGCCTTCACAAGGTGCCAAGACTAGTGGAACATCGAAAGATGTCACCACTGTCACCTAGGCAAAAACTTCCCTCTTTTTAGTGAAGGATTATATCCAACACAAGAGAGGCTTCCCCGATAAGACTTAGGACTCTTAAGGCAAGACACAATCAATTTTAAGGCCTCCTAAGTGTCTACCCAAAATACCACCAATGAGATATATCAAGCAAGCTAGGAATAAGATGGTTACTCAAAGTGAATTCTAGATTTGGTTAAAAGTGTTCTAAGGTTGATTTA
>SNQJ01S0038182.1:56027-83823 GCA_010110895.2 Picea sitchensis | reverse complement strand
GAGTGTTGATATTATGGTAGCTTCGGGAGGTATGAACCTCTATTGTGACCTTTGACAAGATTAGAATATTCTGGAAGGAAGCAAAGAAATGAATGTAACCCTAGACGAGATGTCGGTTGAAGAAAGAGAATTAATATGAATTAATTAGTACCCAGAAGGAGAAGTCGACCCAGACAAGTCTGCCAAGAATACTATAAATACAGGGCGCCAGTCTCTCATTTGTCACATTCTCAGAATTGCAGAAGTCACTTGTGCACACTACAGTTTGGCAGTCTTGTGCGCAAGTTTTGGGGAAGGTGTTGCGCCAGTTTTGGGTTGGACTATCTGATCAGCTTTGGTTACTTTCTTTCTTGGTGCATTAGCCTTGCTTGGCTATTGGATTGCTACCAGAATTCTCTTCTCTGTCAAGGTCAAGGTGCTCGGAGGGTGGCTTTGGCCTATGGTTGGGTGACAATAGTGATATTGTCAATGGTAAAACGAGCACATTATTCTATATTCTAACAGGCTATGGGCCCACACATCC
The DNA here is from genome assembly GCA_010110895.2 of Picea sitchensis. NCBI lineage: Eukaryota > Viridiplantae > Streptophyta > Pinopsida > Pinales > Pinaceae > Picea > Picea sitchensis. The sequence goes on along the minus strand of SNQJ01S0038182.1, from coordinate 83,300 downwards.
TTCATTCAGTCTAACCACTGGAAGGAAACATAGCCATTATATATTGAGCTCGTTGGGGAACTGTCGCTAGGGTTACTAGCAAGAGCAGCTTCCAAGACACTGTCGCTAGGGTTACTAGCAGGAATAGTTGCAGAAACCCTAAATCTCAGATTTGGCACCTTGTGATGGAGCATCATGCTCAAGGAGAAGATATTCAGATGTGCCTTAGTTCATCGCACCCTTTGGCTCTCTCAAAAGACAGAAACGTCAAAGTTGAAGTTTTGGATCAAGGCATGACCAACTACCAGTCAACCGAAGACATGAGTGAAAAGATCAGTCTTCTACACTACTCAACACTCACAGGAACGATTGAAGATGACATGTGGATAATCGATAGTGGAGCCTCTAGGCACATGAAGGAAGATCAAGCCAGACTCTCAAACATAAATGAGAAGAAGACATCGTACAAAGTAGAGCTTGGAGAAAAAATCACTTACCCAGTCAAAGGATTTGGACAAGTCTCCGTCAAGTTGAAAACAGGTAACAATGTTCACCTAAGCAATGTTTTATATGTACCTGGTTTAGAAAAGAACCTTGTATCCATATCTTGCCCAGAAGACAAAGGAAACAGAATAGCTTTCGTGGATGGAAAAGTGTTATCTTGGCATAAAGACTCCAGCATAGAGAATGCTAGGGTTATTGGAAGTCGTGAAGGAAATCTATATAGACTACTAGAACAAAATGAAGAAGCTCTCGTACATGATGAATTCAATCCCAATGAGCTTTGGCACAGAAGATACGCTCACATTAGCTATCAAGAATTACCTTTTCTCAAAAGGATGGTTGAAGGAATACCAGAGTTGCAGTCTACACATGAAGGAATCTGCAAAGGATGTGCCCTTGGGAAGAATATAAAGAAACCTTTCCCAAGAAGCAACAACAGATCTAAGGATATTCTAGATCTAATATACTCAGATGTTTGCAGTTTGATGCCAGTCAAATCTCTAGGAGGATCTTCTTACTACATAATCTTCATAGATGACTATTCAAGAAAGACTTGGTTATATCTACTAAAGACAAAAGACGAAGTATTCAGCAAGTGTCAAGAGTTCAAAGCAGAGATAGAAAATCTCACGAATAAGAAGATCAAGACGTTAAGAACAGATAATGGAGGAGAATACACATCAAAGGAATTCATTGCATTCTGCAAAACGGCATGGATTAGGAGGGAGCTAACTATTATTCATAATCCTCAACAAAATGGTGTAGCAGAAAGAAAGAACAGATCTATTGAAGAAACCGTAAAAGCCTTACTAAATGATCAAGGTTTATCCATGTTCTTATGGGGAGAAGCAACAATGACAGCAATATATGTGCAGAACAAAAGTCCTCATCGTATATTGAATGACATGACACCAGAAGAAGCCTTCTCAGGTAAGAAACCTAACATGGAAAACCTAAGAATATTTGGATGTCCTGTTTACTCTCACATTCCCAAGGATAAAAGGAATAAACTAGAACCCTTAGGAAAGAAGGGGATATTCATGGGATATAGTGAATCATCCAAAGCTTATAGAATCTATATTCCATAACAACATAAGATCAAAGGCAGCAGAGACGTAATATTCAATGAAAAGATGGCTTTCAAGAAATACATAGAAGAAACTATAGAAGAAGAAGAGATTGAAGAACCTGATGAAGAAAGCACAGACAATGAAAATGACGAAAAAGAACAACCTGATCATCCTATGGAACCATGTGAAAACACTGATTCGGATATCGTACCTAAGACCAATTTGTGAAAACTGATAGAGGTTTTTGTTGGGAACGGGCCCATGCACAAAATATCTCTCATATTTTACACAGGTATCACGGTCTCAGAGAATCGAAGAGACCTTTGAGGTCGTTTTTCCCATAAATTCGCCAAATTTAGGGTGAGTTGTGTTCTAGTTTACTGCTATCAAAGAGGAAGAAGGGGGCCGAGGATAATTCCAGTCAATCAAGTTATCTCCCAGTTGGCCTCCAAACTTTAAGAGACCCAGAAGAAGTCAAAACAGAAAGAAGTCAGCAATCAAGAGGAATTTAGAAAAAGACTTGTGACACTTTGCAGAAGGCAATAAGAGTGCAAACGGAAACGTGGACTATCTTAGATGGAGGGATATGATTACAGAATTCCAAAAGAAGAGCATGCATGAAGCAAGGATTAGGAGGGAGCTAATCCTAAATAATACGATCCATTGAGATTATGAAGTATCTATCCATGTTCCCATTGAAAGTAGCATCCATGAAAAGAAGCACGTGTTCAGTTTGACTTTAGAAGAAGTCTTCTTCAAAAACAAGCCTTAAAGTATCCATGGTTGTCCATCTACATCCATGATCCTATGATGAAAGGAAAAAGTTGGAATCTTCAGGGCATGGAATCTATAGAAAACTCCATGGACCCAAGAGCTAAAGAAAAACATGAAGATTCCAAGAGAGAAAGAAAAACCAGAACAACCAGTTATTATCCAAGAATCACAAAACTACCAGTTTGGTTTGAACCCACTAGAAGCAATCAAGCAGAAGAAATGGAAGTTATGATGAAGAACAGTATATGTAATAAATTGTGAAAAAGGGTTATGAATGGAAGCATTGCGAGATTCAGAACTAGAGGTTCTTCCGGAAGGAGGAGAAGACTATGATAATAGCTTGTTCCCGTAAACCAGATATACCTCTATCTGAGCTATTATATCTCTTCCAATATCCATGGATTGAACTTTACATCAGTTGGTTGTAAAATACTGCTCTCCCAATAGAGCATTTGAGGAAGAAGCTTATGTAAAGCAATCTCAAGGTCTTGAGGTATACCAGAAAGAGACCCATGTATATAGATATAAGAAGACCTTGTATGGATTCAAACAACTAGATGCAAAGTATCTCATATACAACAGAAGCGTGGTGAAAACTCTCTATGACAGAGATAGTGTATCAGAATAGTTACTCATAAGTATGGGATGATGGATTGCTAATCCATGGCAAACTCTCATAATGACAGAAGAAGTTTTACTTGGATATGTTTCAGTTTGAGCCTTGTCACGATATCATGAGCTAGCAGGAAACAGAAGTGTTGAATTCGATCATAATATATTGTAATAATCAGAGCTATATGAAGCCTTCAGAGAAAACCAGTGTTCCATGATAGACTGGAGTACATTGAGATCAAGCATTATATTCTCTGTCATGAAGTCCAGAAAATAGAAGTGGTTCTCCAATATATCTCCACAGATGAGCAGATAACAGATATTTTGGTAAAGCCTCTGTCCAAGATGAAAAGTTTGCGTACTTAATAAACAAGTTGGGGCTCATGGAGACGAATTCCTTATTTAAAAAGGAAGAGATTAATCCCAAGTTGGGAGGGAGCACTGATATGTTAGTGATTTATGGACAGTCATTTTTCAGTTCGAAAAATGGTCCAGGATGAGCAGTTCCTTTCCAGTTCGAAAAGTGGTTTGAGATTTTTTACGGACAGGCATTTTCTAATTCGAAAAATGGTCCAGATCAGATAGTCATTTTCGTAATGAAAATGGTTCGATAGATTGTTGATGTACCATAGACAGTGATTCCCCTTGTGGCCAGTGTGGGGTAATGGTCTAGGATAGTCATTCTTCTTGGCAGTCACTCTCAGTAGTGGTCAAGTAGAATGGTATGCCTTGTCGGGCAGTCATTCTTTCAAAGTTCACAACTGTGAGCAGTTTCGAAGAATGGTCTATTTTGGAGGTTGGTGCAGGACAGTCATTTCCTTAGGAAATGGTCTGGACAGTCATTCCCTAGGGCAGACTCATTCTCTCCATATTGCACTATGTTTAGTGCTGGAGGAATGGTCCAAGTTCAGCAATCAAGGACATGCATTCCCTAGGGAAGACTCATTCTCTCCAGGTTGCACTATGTTTAGTGCCAGAGGAATGGCCCAGTTAGGTGAATGGTCTAGGCTCAGAAATTAGGGACAGTTATTCTTGTGTGCTTGAGAAGAATAGTCCAGATAGCCCATGGCTGATGTTTTACTTTCTGAGAGCAGATTCTCTTCCACATATCATAGATGTGAGTAGAAAAATGGCCCAGATGACTCAGTTTATATCATGATATTGTTTTTATGCAGGTTGATATCAGGTGATATGATTGCTATGGAGACTGTATGTCTCTGGAAAGTAAATGTATGTTATTGTGGTGGATGTGTTCCACTGGTTGTGACTATGTGTCATTGATTAAGTAGTCGTGTGCTACTTGGTGTGGTTGTGCACCACTGGATAGTAGTTGTGTACTACTATGGATAGACATAGTTGTGTTCTATTCAATGACATTGTTCTAATTTCCATGTAGACTATCAGTAGTGTTGAAAATGATTATCATCTAGATGGATGGTCAGTGTACCAATGGACAGACATTCTCCAGACAGAAAATGGTCCAGGACATTTATTCTTCTAGGACGTATGTCTGGATTAGAAGAATAGTCCTTGTAGCCCATGGTGTGGCTTCCAACATCTGTTGGAATAGTTATTCTTCTAGGACATATGCCCGAATTAAAAGAATGGTTCTTGTATCACTCTATGGAGTGAGTGACTTATTCAGCATCATGCTTGATTAATCATATGGAGTATGGTTTTGAGAGATGATGCAGTTGATGATGTCAAATGATATTAATAGTGATGATGGTGCTCGTGATCTAATCATGAGATAGTTTGTATGGCTATGATGATGCTACCGGTTGAATGGTATGTTTGTGCTCAAGACCATTGCTTTCAATACCTCCCTAGCTAGGAGGGAGTGTTGATATTATGGTTGTTGCGGGAGGTATTAACCTCCACGTGTAACCCTGATAAGAATAGAATATTCTAGGAAGCAAGAAGAAACCCTAAAGCATTGGACATAACCCTAGAAGACAAGTCAACTAAAAGAAATATTTAATATTGATTTTTTAGCCTCCATAATGAGAAGTCATCCCAGACAGCTAAGGAGAAGAAGTATAAATACAGAACACCAGAGCTCATTTGACAGACACAGCTCGCAAATGTCTAAATGTAAGAGTGTGCACTGCAGAAACTAAGTAAGTGCGCAAGCCTGGAGAGTAGCTGCAATTGCAACTACTGTAACCTGTATTCTCGGTTTAGGCTTGGAATTTATATTGGTTATAGTTTGGAATTTATGCCTTGTGTGCTAGCTCTGAAGAGAGGTACGTTACATTGATTGTCTATTAGGCCTAGGGTTTGCTTCTGGAACTATTATGTGTCAAGGTTAAGGTGCTCGAGGGTGGCTCCGGCCTAACGTTGGGTGACAATATTGTTATATTGTCTATGGTTAAACAAGCACACATATTATTTCTAACAGTATGAGCATACCCATCCATTCATGTATGGATGTCATCCACCTCTGGATGTCAATCTAACCCATCGATCATCAAAAGAAATGCTCCAGTGCTTCCTTTATTAGGCCTTGTATCAGCAATTCATTTATCATTATAGCCATATCCTCATAAGGAAATAGGCATCAATTTTACCAAAATTTCATTCATGTTGTTTAATTTCCTGCTGACATCAGGTCATTATTGACCAATACAAGCCAACAACAGGTCTTACACTACAACCAACAATAGGTTATAACATGTATATCTGCATATTACATACATGCTCACTCATTACCATATGCATTACAGCATATCCACATCTTTCATTTCCATGCATAAACAAGTACTCATGTTAATAGGCATGTACATATTTTATACAACCATGAACTCAAAATTTGGCTCATATACCCATCTCACTTTTTCTCTTTACGAGGATTAGCAGTAGTCCCAAAGAACTCCCCTTTATCTTATTTAAACAGATTATCCATGTTGCAGGTTTCAACCACTATAGGTCAAGTAAATTGACCTTACACATTTGCATCGATCCTATGATCATGAGTTATATATGCAAGGTTTAGTCTTTTATTAAAGCAGTAATTATAACTACTAAGGATCCTATCAGTCCATATCAAATCTCCTTAACCACAATAGAATTATTCATAAGGGTCTTGGCCCTTATTTATACAACCATCCTACTACAGGAGGCTCTATCAACCTGGATGGATAGACAACATCACAATCACTAGTTCATTCACTTCCCCTTTTTACATTTAGGTCTCACCATAATGCCTACCAGCATTTCCTACTCCTGTAAGAGTAGCTATCAGTTTGAAAAAGGAACAATTTCCAAGATACATTTTCAATATGTTCTCCTCCTCATCAAGGAACTCATGCAGATATTAAACAAGCTTTCAAACACAGAGAAATATTTTAAACAGATTCTCCTTAACCTTAATATACCAGTCTTTATGATTGTTCTCTGGACCATCTAGGCCTAGTATTGTAGCCTGCTCCGATACCACTTGTAACACACCCAACCCCCTAAGTACTCTTTTAATGGATGGGATATTAATTTTCCTCCTTCCCTGAACCTCCTCAAAATTATTTAAAAGTGACATTATCATCTTTTGCTCGTCGACATCTTTCCAACGACTGTAAGTTTTCTCAAAATAGAGCTCTAGATCAAAAGTTATTTCCCTTTGAAGATTTTGGGTTTTCAATGGCCAAAGACATTCGTACTACCACGTGGCCTCCATGTCACCCATATCATCCGATGTGGCACTGACATTTCAGAACACATCACCCCTTGGCGTAGACGTGGTTGTTGGTGTGGCGCTTGCCACCTGTCCACTAGACCCTCGGCTTATCGAACTTCAATCTTTTCTGCACTCAACGCGGAGCTCCACATCCTCCCGAGATCCGATCTCACCAGATCATTACACATGTCCACCGATCGTCGGGACCGCAAGACCTCGAACACCGAAAGGTTGACCCTTTTCACTATTCTCATAGCCATAAATGTCTGATCCGAGATGAGTTTGCGCCTTGCACACATGGACCTATCCTACCATGCCACTTGTGTGGACCATGGCACGACACATGGCCACCGTCACCTCGTGACACATGGCACAAATTTTCCCCACAAATCTATGTCTAAAAATGCTAAAACCACTTGACACGTGGCACAATCACCATGTGACATGTGGACCTGCCACATGGACTAGCGCGGTGTACACGTTATCGCAGCGCCCAAGGTCCGCCCAATAAGGCATTGACACTTATACACTCCCTATTTGTTAAATGATGTCATTCGACGTTATCTCAAATCCTTCGGGCATCGATTATCAGCCATTTTCGTAAGGCCTATTTCCCAAAATCTCTCGATGGTTGAGACCTGAAATATAGTGGGCATCTTAGGGCACGTGGACCTATGTGGTCATGCCACCTTCCATGACACGCGACACATGTACCACTCAACATGTGACACTATTTCTCCAGTTGGACCTATGTCCAAATATGCCAAATCAAGGTGACATGTGGCACCACCAAGGGGTGATATGTGGCCCTCCCTCGTCACGACACGTGGTGCCACCAGGTAATTGGAGACATCGAGCCCGCAACCCCTTACCAACCTCTTGTAGACTAAAAACCGCCGCAGTCCATCGTCTGGGGATTACGAGATACTTAATTAGGGTAATCCCATGACTTAAGGATGGATTACCGCATTGATTCTCAGGGTCACGAGTCTACGAGATCGTCCACGCTCAGATCCGACGACCGTCGAGGTTTTCTTTCACAATTTCGATGTGGTCGTGGCTCCAAGCATCAGACGGTGGAGATTATCCCATCAATCCACGGATCGACGGTTCTCATCTCAGCAGATTTCGGACCGCGGCGCTTTCCCAACCTCATGTAAACTACAAGTTCTGGCGGTCCGTCCCCTGGGGATTACGAGATATTTAATTACATTAATATTGGGGTTAAGAACCCCGACCCCTTACCGCAATATCTACGACTAATATCTCCTAAGGGTAGATCCGACGACTACCATTTAAGGAAGTTGACACAAGGTTTTAGGTCCAACTTGGTCCATACTTAATATCGTGGGTGAATAAACCTTCGCCATGCGGCATTCTCTACCACATTGTTTGTCTATGCTACATTTTTGTGAAGTCTACGAGGGACATGTGTCACCACTAGGCAATTGCGGACGTTAGGGCCTCGGCCCCTTACCGACCTCTTGTAGAACCAAAAGCTCCCAAGGTCCAGGGTCCGATTGACTTTTCACCAAATAGATCTATGGTGGAGATCTGTCCACTCTCAGATCCAACGGCTCAGATTAAATTCCACTCACTGTAGAGCTTAGAGTTGATGAGTGGTCCCACACTCCACTCATCCGCAATCATATGTGGATAGGTGTCAACCCCATGACACTGTGGCAGCCAAGTTGGCACACTACGTCACTCCCTCTCTCTCTCCCTCAAGGTTATGTAAGGAGGAATGGAATCAGGGGTTAGAACATTGGTCCCCAAATGTCAGGTATTAGGACTTCCAAAGGGTTTGGACTTAGAAATTGTCTGGGGTCCGATGCTCCAGTGCCCCGGGTCGTAGAACTCCCTCCTAAGCTTGGTTATGAAACTCGACGACCGAGATCACTTGGTGCTCAAATCTGACGGTTGAGGTTCAATTACAGATTATGCAGGGATTTTTGTTGACTGGATTAGCCTATTTTTGGACGGTTGAGATCTACTCCAGCTTGGGAATCAACTGTTGTCGAGTCTCTCCGTTCATATAGCAATATACATGCATGAATTTGAGTTATTTTTCCTTGGTAAGAATACAGAGATATTATTTTTCCTTGAGTAAGACATACGCCAATTCTTCAATTCCACTATCTTTCGAAATGCAGAGACTCGTTAATGAGATGATATTCGACTTGCTAATCAAGCTCACACATTCACAAATAATACAAACATTTCAGCCATTGAATCGATTTACAATACAGTTATAGGTACCCAGTTGTTTATTTTAACTCATTTACATAAGGAATAAGGAATACTTATTTGTTACAAGTTTGTAACCAACCAACTGACTGTGGGTGTTTGTCTTTCCACCCAACCATAGGCTCTACTCGCTCAATAACTTCAGCAACAAGCCACCCCTGTTCCAAGCCATTATACCACTAGGGAATCTATCAATGTTGACTCATCAAATCAATAGATAGATCAGAGAGGTTATTCGCCTCCACTTCTCTGGCAACAACATAAGTCTCCCCTTCTTCCTACTAAACTCAGGACCTCCACAGGGTTTATCAGATGCCTTGCCTGTTGGATCTCTCTATCTAGCTAGCATCAAGGTTACATCCCTCTTGGGTTCCCGTCAGGTACTCATGGGGTCTTCTTTGTTCCATCTTGATCACTCTTCTTCACACACCTATGCTTATGGTCTTCCTCTGACCCCCAAGAACTCTAAGTTCCCCCCACTCTCTACCCCTCATGTGCTTCTCTTGCACGCATCACTTGGGAAGGTTCTCGACATGTCCCCTTCTATCAAAAGGAAACCCGTGGGTCAATCTAGGGCTACAAAATTGGTTTGTTGTTGTACCTATAGTTGACAGTTTCAATTTTCCTAACCTGATCTCCCATACTTGGATTTATTTGGGGTAGTTGGTTGTCCAACTACCATCATTCCTCATTAACTGATTTGCCTTGAAATCGGGGTTGAGGAAGATAATATATATATCAAGTATTATCATGAAGGAGGTTTGGGTCATGTTTAACATGATGAACCTCCCTATAGGATTCCTCACTCTCTGCTCTAGTGGTATCATGGCCAGTACTTCAAGGCTTCACCCCCACAGTCAGTTGTTGGAAAAAATAGTAGACTAGCTAGAAACAGAAAGGTTTTTATAAATTTCCAATCATATGCTAATGTAATTCTAGATCAGCAAAGCATTAAAAAAATTTATACATAATCTAATAACATAAAACAGTAAATAACATAATATTTACCTGAGTATTACCTTAGTTGAAAACAAGGAACAAATTACCCGATATGTTGTTGTTACCTTCCTCAATGTATGCTCAGAAAAAACTTAAAGGATCATGGATCAAACCCTCAGGGTAGATCTCATCATGATCATGTGGATATTGCCAAGAAGAACTCTTAGTAAATAAAAAAACAAAACAGCAGGCTGAGAGTCTAAGGATTATGCCACTGTCAAGTAATAGGGTTGAAAGAAAACAACATTGTCCAACCTAGGGCTAAAAAGAAACCATGAACATCCTTAAAACTTTTCAACCATAGAAAAATCTGCTTCAAATATCAACAGTTCCATAACAGCCCCAATAGTCCAATTCACAATAGAACTCGGGTTGCTAGCAAAAAACAAGGTGAGGCGGCACACAAGGGGCAGCACCAACAAGAGGTTAAGGCGACATCATCTAGACAGCAAGGTGGCACCAGTAAGAAGATCCAGCACACAAATCAGCAACCAGAAAAACCATCTATGGCTGGTTGAGAAGGACTCCTACAGGTCAGTGGCTGGTTGAAATGGTGAAGGTTTAAGGGAATGACCCCACGACAGTTGGAGAAGACGACACACATGCAAGGGAGGAGATGCGAGACCTGATCTAGAAGAGCCACAGCAAACTAAACCCCTATCCAGCAGAGCCACGCCAAAAACCTCAGTCATAAACTCGGCTAAGAGAGTGAGTGAATGAGAGTAGCAAGTGAGGGATAGATCACTCTTTTTTATAGTTTTAGGTAGGTAGGGTTAGGGATAATCATGTTAGCTTACTTGCCATAACTTTTAGGGTTAGGTTTAATACCTAACAAATAAACAGATAATATTTTAACATTTAAAATAATAAATGACAAATCAAAAGTCAACAAGGAAATAAGACAAGTCAAAGAGAGGGGTTTCAAGATAAAAGCGGCCATCTTTTCTTTAGGAAGGAGTAAAGAAATGAACCAACACGTCATCAACAAATAGGGGGGACAGAACTCAAGCAAGGGGGGGTTTCATTAATAAACAATAACACAAAGTCAAAAGTTAAGTTCTTCTTGAATGGCAGAATGTCAACATGAGTCTCATGATATGACTTATAATCTTTTATCATCCTAGCATACGAGGAGGGTTAATGATGTGATCATGACCTTCTTATTAACTACTCCTAGGTCACATGGACCATCCCGGGAGAGAAGAAGGTTGTGCATCATCTATGCTCGGTACTTAACCAAGAAACTGCCTGGTCCCAGACTAGGATACCCCAGAACACATCTAGGGGCCCTAGATCACAACTAGGGTCTTAACCACCAAGGTACACAACCAAGGATCAATCCAAGAACTGAGAAAGGATTCACTAGAACACATCAAGGGGCCCTAGAGCACATCATTGCGGGTTCGAACTCAGCACTGAACAAATCTGAGAGTATCTTTCTTAGCCACACTGCTTCTCTACTAACAACACTTGTAGCAATGTATTTTACCTCTGTAGTGCTTTAGGCTATGGAGCCCTGCTTCCTATTGGACTAGGAGATCATAGTTGAACCCAAACTGAAACAATATCTGGAAGTGCTCTTTCGGTCCACTTTACTACCCATCCAATCTGAATTTGTGTAGCCATGAAGCATTACACCTCCACTAGAAGTGTATCTGAGTCCATAAGTTATAGTCCCCCGGACATATCTGAGAATATGTTTAGCAGCAATCATATGAATCTGTTTTGGAATACACATGAACTGACTGAGGGCATTTACTGCATAACAAATGTCTAGTCTGGTGTGTACTAAATACATCAAGGACCCAATAGTTTGACGATATATTGTAGGGTCTTCTGGATCTGAACCTGTAGCTTGATCATGTAACTTTTTCAGGTTAGAAATCATAGGTGTGGTCATGGACTTACAGTCCAGCATCCCAAATATGTGAAGCACATCAACTGCATACTTACTTTGTGAGAGAAAGATCTCGCCATGTTTTTGCCACACCTCTAAACCAAGAAAGTAATGCATAATACACAAGTCCTTCATTTCAAACTCTGTTGACAGCTCCCTCTTAATTTGAGCTATCATATGTTCCTCTCCAGTAAGAAACAAATCATCCACATATAAAACCAAGATAACAGGTGTTAAATTATGAGCTTGATTTCTTATGCGGATTAATTCTTTTATTTTCTTCAATACTTTGATTCCAACTTAATACACTTCAGCAATTTCAAATCATAATCGAATAGTAATAATTATGTAGATAAGTAAACATGCATATCAACAACACATATACCCTGGGGAAACCATGTACAAGGAAAAAACCCCAGCAAACAATATTTCTTTATTGCATTAATAATGTAAGATCTCTTACAAATATCCACCATGAATGTACTTCTCTCAAAGAGCTTGCCAAGATGACTCTGACTTGACAAAGACTTACAAGACCTTGTTGAAATACACCTTTGATATGATGCCTCTTTATCATTGATGTGCTCCTCTATTACTTCACCCTCGACCTGCATATGAAAACTCTGTTTCAAAATTGTGTTGCAAAACTGTCTTGCAAAAACTGTGTTGTGAAACTGTGTTGAGGAGAGGGTTCGACCTCTTCTTATATAGGCTGAAGAGGGGAAGAGGAGAAGCTCGAAACAGTAACATGATTGCATGCATTAGTCATAACTCAGCTTCATACTTTAGTTCGAACTTAGAACTAGACTTGAGATTGGTTACAACTCATCATTACACTTTAGTTCGAACTTTAGAACTAGACTTGAGATTGGTTACAACTCAACATTACANTAGTTCGAACTTAGAACTAGACTTGAGATTGGTTACAACTCATCATTACACTTTAGTTCGAACTTTAGAACTAGACTTGAGATTGGTTACAACTCAGCATTACACTTTAGTTCAAACTTAGAACTAGACTTGAGACTGACATGCTTTATTTTGAACTTAGAACTAGACTTAAGACTTTAGTTACAACTCAACATTACACTTTAGTTCTAATATATAACTAGAGTCGAGACTTTAGTTGCAACTCAACATTACACTTTAGTTCTAGACTCAAGACTTTAGTTGCAACTCAACATTACTAAAAATAGAACTAGACTCAATTTAGTTGCAACTCAACATGACACTTAGTTCTAACATAGAACTAGACTCAAGACTTTAGTTACAACTCTTGACAAGGCAATTCGAAATTCTCTTCATGGTGGATAATGTTTACACGTGCCAACTCACTAGATCAATACAATTACATCATTTGCAATATTAGGAATATCATTTGCTTCTAGCTCATAGGAATTTTACATTCAACCTAACTTTTGCCAGATACCTTGACTTTTGTTCATGGCTCACAAGGTTTGACTAAGCTCACAGAGGTCGTATGTTCCCCCTGACTTTTGCACTAGTCTGTCTATGCTCATAGAGGTTGTACGTTCCCCCTGAATTTTGCACTAGACTGTCTATGCTCACACAGGTTGTACGTTCCCCCTGAATTTTGCATTAGACTCACATAGCATCTCGTTCGTCCTGACTTTTGGTTTGACTCACAGAGGTTGTATGTTCCCCATGGATTTTGTCAATACCTCACAAGACTGGTTGATTCTCCAAATCCCCCTAGCTAGCCTCAGGGTGGCCCATATGGTCTCTCATTGGAGAATGACTATCGATGCTGCCAAATTTAACAACAGGATGATTCTTCACAATCTTTATATAAAGATTTGGGTCTGTTATACTCTTGGAGAACCCAAGACTCTGAAAAAAAAATTGTAAATTCTTTCATACCAAGCTCTTGGAGCCTGTTTCAATCCATACAAGGCTTTCTTGAGTTTGCAAACATGGGATTCCTTCCCATGAATCACAAAACCCTCAGATTGCTCGATATAAACCTCTTTCTCAACTTCACCATTTAGAAAGGCAGTCTTAACATCCATTTGGTGACGTTTCCAATTAAAGACTGAAGCAAGAGAGATAATCATTCTGATAGAGGTATACCTAGAAACAAGAGCAAAGATCTCATCATAATCAATTCCCTCTTTCTGAGAGAAACCACGAGCCACAAATCTAGCTTTGAATTTTTCAACAATGGTATATGTTGCATGCTTTATTTTGTAAATCCATTTAGAGGTTACTACTGATTTTCCTTGAGGTCTTGGAACTACTTCCCATATATCATTCTTCAATATTGACTCATATTTTTTTATCATAGAATCCTTCCACACTTTATGTTTGACAACCTCATCAAAAGTGGAAGGTTCTGAGTCAATCACAAAATTCAACTGAGCTATCAAACCTGATTATTTATTTGGCTTCTTGCTTTCTCTTAAAGTACCTTTAGCTGTTGCATGTTTTTCTGCTTCCTTTAAAATTTCATGACACCATGTTGGCTTCCTTTTGGAAGGAGGTTTCTCTAGGGAAAACTCAATAGAATCCATTATGGGGTCCACTAAAGGCTCTCTGGCCTCCTCCCTCTGCTCATATGAAAGTTGTGAATCTTAAGGTTCTGGAGATGGAGGTTCATGCTCCTCTGTATCACAGGGAAGTTCTTTGGAACGACGAAAGATAGCTTCCTCATGGAAGGGCACATCTCTACTGACCTCTATGTATATTTTCCCTAGCACATAGATTTGATATGCTTTTGAAGTCTCACTCTACCCCACAAAAGTGTCTTTCTTTTCAGAGGGCTCTAACTTAGTCCTCTTTTCTTTTGGTACATGTATGTAGATAGGACTACCAAAAATTATCAAATGATCAACTGAAGGATTCTTACTCGTGAAGACTTCTTCTGGTGTTTTCTCTTCCAAGGATTTATGAGGACACATGTTCTGAATATAGACTGTAGTACTTGCAGCTTCGGCCCAAAGAGATAACGAAAGATTCAGATCATACATCATAGCTTTGGATGCCTCACAAATTGTCTTGTTCTTTCTTTCTACAACCCCATTATGTTGGGGGTTATAAAGCACGATCAGCTCCCTCTTAATCCCAAAAGCCTAGCAGAGATCATCATACTTGTGGGATTCAAACTCTTTTCCATTGTTTGCTCTGAAAACATGGATATGTCTACCTATCTGATTCTCAACAATATTCTTAAAATCCTGAAATTTACTAAAGGATTCATCTTTAGTTTTCAGAAAATAAATCCAGGTTTTACGAGAGCAATCATCAATAAAAATGATATAATAAAGGAAACCATTCATAGACGGAGTAGTCATAGGTCCATAGAGATAAGAATGAATAAGATCTAAGATACCATTTGTTTTTCTATTACTGTGAGGGTAAGCTTTCTTTGTATTTTTACCAAGAGCACGGCCTCTACAAATACTATCATGCTCAAAAGAAAAAATTGGGATACATGTTACCATCTTTTGCAAACCTGGGAGAGCATTATAGTTGAGGTGTCCAAACCTTTTGTGCCATAGTTCGCAGGGGTTGATCATCTCATGAGCTAATGCTTGAATAACTTGACCAATGACTTTGTAAATTCCACCTTCTTGAGCTCTGATTGTCATGGATGAGTTCATACTTTCATTTGAGGGCCACATAAGAGTCTTTCCTTTGGAGAAGGCTATTGTGTACCCTTTACTTTCTAAAACTGCAACTGAAATAAGATTTTTCTTTAAACCAGGAACATAAAGAATTTCTTCAACATGAAATACATTACCTGACTGAAGTTGAAAAGATGTTGATCCAACTCTTTTGATGGCATAAGTGTCATCATCACCCAATTCTACCTTCACATTGAACTTCTTATCTTGGTAGATCACAAGGTTTTGTTTGAAACCTGTCATGTGCTTGGAGGTTCCGCTGTCCACTAACCAAATTTCTTCTAATTTGGTGACAACACCAGAGAGAGTTGAAACAATATAAATTTCTCTGCGTTATTCTTGTTCTTTATTAACAGATTTGGTTCTCTTTATTTGAGGATCTTCTTCCTCAGTTGCAATTGAAGCATGGAACATGCCTTTTCGTTTCTGTTGTGAATGAGGGTTCTTGCAGTCTTTTGCATAATGACCTAGCTTGTTACAGTTAAAGCATCTTACTTTAGATAAATGAGAGTGAGAATGAGAGTGCTTACCTTGAGGTTTCTTACCTTTTCCTTTGTGCTGAGGAAACTTCTTCCATTTCTTGGCTTTGGCTGAAAGAGCATGGTCTTTCACCGTTGAGGGCTCATTTCTGCTTTTAAGTCTTCCCTCTTCTTCCAAGCAATCATGCCATAATATCTCGAAGTTGGGTTGAACTTCTCTTCCATTTACAAATGAGAGAAATGTCTCCCATGATTCTGGAAGACCATCTACTGTTGTTTGTAGAAGGTCATCATCATCCACTGCAACTCCAATTGTTTCAAGCTAATTTCTTGTTTGGGCAATTTTGAAAAAGAAGGCAGAGATGGTTTCATCCTTTCCCATCTTCAATGTACGCAATTGTTTCTTCAAGGTCCTCTTCTGAGTTGGGGCCTTATTTTCATACAAGTTGGCTAGAGAATCAAAGCATTCCTTTGTTGTCCTTAGGTGAGCAATAAGAGGCATCATACTATATTTAACTAAGTCAAAAATGACCCTCTTGGTTTTGTCCTGCATCTTCTCAAAGGTTTATCTTCCTGCATTTGAAGTAGGTTCTTCCATCACCCTGGTAACCAGCTCATCCAAGTCACTTGCTTCCAGGATATTAAAGACCCTAGCCTTCCAGGCATTGAAGTTTGAATCCCCTTCAAGCATATCTTCTGCTTTGACTGAAGATGAAGCCATACTGAAAATTCTTTACAGAATAGATCTTATACAAAACAAACTCACTATTGATCTGGAAAAAAAACCCCTTAATAGTGGATCTACGCAGGCTCAAAAGTTTGCCACAAATGAGTTATTTTCACGCCCTAAGCTCTGATTCCATGTTAGAATTTAAGGGCAAAATAGTAGACTAGCTAGAAACAGAAAGTTTTTATACATTTCCAATCATCTGCTACTGTAATTCTAGATCAGCAAAGTATTAAAATTTCTTATGCATAATCTAATAACATAAAACATTAAATAACATAATATTTGCATGAGTATTACCTTAGCTGAAAACAAGGAACAAATTACATGATATGTTGTTGTTACCTTCTCCAATGTATGCTCAGAAAAAACTTAAAGGATCATGGATCAAACCCTCAAGGTAGATCTCATCATGATCATGTGGATATTGCCAAGAAGAACTCTTAGTAAACCAAAAAACAAAACAACAAGTTGAGAGTCTAAGGATTATGCCATTGTCAAGTAATAGGGTTGAAAGCAAAACAACATTGTCCAACCTAGGGCTGAAAAGAAACCATGAACAGCCTTAACACTTTTCAACCCACAGAAAAATCTGCTTCAAATATCAACAGTTCTAGAACATCCCCAATAGTCCAATTCACAATAGAAATAGGGTTGCTAGCAAACAAGGTGAGGCAGAACACAAGGGGAGGCACCAACAAAAGGTTAAGGCGGCATCATATAGACAGCAAGGTGGCACCGGAAAGAAGATCCAGCACACAAATCAGAAACCAGAAAAACCATCTACGGTTGGTTGAGAAGGACTCCTACAGGTCAACAATTGGCTGAAACAATGAAGGGTGAAGGGAATGACCCCACAGCAGCTAGAGCAGACCACATGTTGGTCCTAAAGTCTACACTTGACTGCTAAAGGGAATATCTAGGCCACCTCAAGTTTAGAATGGTTGGTTTTTTGGTTTTTTGATTTTGTTGGCCAATTGGAGGGTTCGTTTACCAAGACAAGAACATGGTTGGGTTGGAAAAATGATATCGATGAGGATCCTCCTTGGTTGGTGGCAGACAAATGACAGACAAGTGAGATAATAGTGGTAAAAACAAAGGGGAACAACAAAGCACTCAATGAATGATCTATTGTAAGAAGTTTAAGTCTTAAAACATTATTTCAAGGCATTAAACACGTATCCAAACACAATTACTCCCGTAGGTTGCAATAAAAACAAATCTTCACCAAAGCATTAGTTGTTTTACAGGTTGCATATTAGTAAAGATGAGTTATACAATCGCTGAAAAGAAATGAAATGTACTTTGCACAAATCAAAAACTGCATTCAAGATAAAATAAAAACACATGTAGATTTGGACAAAACACATTGTCATCAAGAGTATATTCACCGGGTAGAGAGCTTTAATCCATGCATAGAACAAGCTCAACCAGTCTGATGTATTGATATTCTTCCCAAGAAATTGAACCCCCAAAACATACAAAAATTGCATATTTATCAAAGTTGTAAAGGCTCTCGTCCATCTGGAACTGAGGCTTAAATCTACACTATCAATTGGAGAACAACTTATTAACTTAACTAAATATTGCTTGAGTATAGTAATGTATACTCTAAACTTGACTTAGAAAAAATAAGTGGTTCATATCAAACATAAATGACCACTTATCATGCCTTAATCTAAAATATTATTGCACTTAAATGACTAAAACTGCTACTAGTAATAAAACTAGACCGATGCATATGCTGGAGCGAACTGAGCTTTGACAAAATTGACTAGGACTGATAGAACTAGGTTCTGTATCGAGCATTTGTATCAATGTGCATTGTTGGAGGCCAACTGGGAGATAACTTGATTGACTGGAATTATCCTTGGGCCCCTTCTTCCTCTTTGATAGCAGTAAACTAGAACACAACTCACCCAGAATTTGGCAAATTTATGGGAAAAACGACCTCAAAGGTCTCTTCGATTCTTTGAGACCGTGATACTTGTGTAAAATATGAGAGACATTTTGTGCATGGGCCCGTTCCCAACAAAAACCTCTATCAATTTTCACAAACTCACCTCCAGTTGTTTAGAAGGCGTGTTGAAAAACAATGACAAAAACAGGAAAAATAGAGCATGGTGAATTTATGGAAAAACGGTCGCAAAGGTCTCTTCGATTCTCTCAGACCATGATACCTGTGTAAAATCTGAGAGAGGTTTTTGTGCATGGGCTTGTTCTCAGTAAAAACCTCTTTCATTTTTCACGAATTCACTTCCAGTTTTACAGGAGGCGTGTCGAACGAGAATGAAAAAAACACGGAAAAACAGAGTTTTTCCAGTTTCTTTGGGCAACGCCTTTTGATTTTTCTTATGCAACTTCTAATATATCTTTTGCAGCTTGGTATGTTGATTTTAAATCTATTGGTTCTATCATTGCAGAGTTTGAACTGTAGCTTTAATGCTTTCACATGGTGGTTGTCATCGACCCTCTTTGTTTTGACCACAACCTGCCTTTTCTTCTTGTCTTGCTTTGTGACAGACTTGTTGTGGTCAGCCAGTGCTCTTCTCCTTGCTCTCATATTATATTTGTGTATTACCTCGGGTTCCTTTCCTTGGGTTCCTTTCCTTGTACTCCCAAAGTGTCAGTTTCAATCTCTAGTTTAATGTCCTGTGGACTATGGTAAGGATCGCCTGCATGTGGTGTGGTGCCAATAGAATCTTGCTCAGGATCGAGTCCATAATATTGTATTCCATGTTGACTGGAGTCTGTAGGATACTCCTTTTTCACAGTTACAAATGGCATTTATTCATTCTAACCCTCATTAGACTTCGATTTCTCCTTTTTCACTGTCATACCCTTCAAAATATTCACTGCCATTTCTTCCATGCTGGCAAATTCAACACTGTCATCGTTCTCGAGGAGGAACCATAGTGGACAGAGTTTCTCTGATGTCGATGATGCAGTGAATGCAGGTTTCTTTATATTGAAACCGATACCTGTGTGTTGTTAACCCTTCGTTCAAGCTGTATTGGCCATGATGAACTAGTATAGTTCTCACGATCATAGTTGATGTTGTGTAATGATGGAACTGTGTGTAATCCGGTGTGGAGGCACTTGTTTATGATCGTGCACGTATGCAAGCACCATTCAAACGGTTCAAATATTCAAAATAACAAATTAAATTATAAAATGATTTCAAAAATTAGCACGTCAATCCTCGTTTGCAAGAATATCTTGGTTCTTGCAATCAGCTTTGTTCTGCATATAAAACACTGTTATACCTGCTATAAGCTCAACCTATGGAAACTTTGATGGCAAGTACTTCAAACCAAACCATGACATCTAATTATCCCTCAAGAAAACAAAAATATGGTGCAAAGAATCAATCAAGAGAGGTAATGATAAAAAAAATTGAGTCATTTAGTAATGAGGAACCGACTTAACCAAACAGAAAATGAATGATTTTTTATGGAGGTATAGGGCAATGAGAGAGGAAGGGTAGGGGTGCAGACTTAGGTCTCAATGTTGGCTCCAACTGGGGACAGCACCCCCCTATGGGGTGCTGATAACAACAGATCAGTGCCTTGGAACTCAATAACTTGCTCCCACCTTCCTTCTATGTTTATGTCTGTCAATCATGCAACCTGTCTTTATTCAACTCAAACTCAAATCTATAGCTACACCCTAGTGCCTTTGTTGGGCTATGGAGTCTTATTGTTGATCTATAATATAAATAAACTAAAAATTAAATGCTTGAATGACGAGCTTATTCAACACACACCTACTCTACTCAACTGAGAACCAAGTAATCATGTGTAATCAGGTTTCCAGTGAAGTCGTATGAACTCCATCTTTAAGTACGAATATGATAGTAGAAACTGAAAAAACATAGCAGCAACTTACAATCTTGAAGTCCATACTTAAAGTTTTGAAATTATGGCTTTACAAAATGAAAGACAGAAATTTTATTGCTTCAGTTCAACTCCATATAAATGGCCACTGGATCTAAAAACTCGTGAAAAACCTGCGACTAGCCCAAAAGAGAAGGTTTCCTCTGTATTTCAATATCATTATGCAGAAACGAAATTTTCTCAGTTATTATATCAGCAACAAGATGACTTGGAACAACAATGCATCCCTCAATTTGGTTTTTATAGCTAATATGTTCCTGCATGTTCTCTGTTTTATTGATGAAAGCACATGATTTTAGTTGTGATGTGCTTTGTAATTTATGGCTAGAATCAGAGTATTTCCCACCCTTGAGAATAAAAGGTAGCATTGCTTTCTTTTGCATATCAACCAAAATATACTCCTTATCCAAAGCATATACGTCATCAACCGCATTGTTATAACAATGATCTTTTTGTTCTCCATGAAATAACTCTTGAAAGTCATAAATCTTTATAGATTGTACTTCAGAAATCTGATCTTCATGATCTGTTTGAAAATTTTCAAGCTTGAATGGACAACTGAAAAATATTTCTTCAGACTGTTGATGTTTTTACTGTAATGAAAAACTTTTATAGGAGTCTGAAATCATAAAATTTTGAATATCATCATAAACAACTAATGGTTGTTGATCTTGAATACAAACAGCAAGACATTTTGACCCGGCGATTTGTTGATTAACAAGTTGATCATCATCCTCTACTAATTCATTCTTATGATGATCATCTATATAATTAGCTTCAAAAATAGAAAACTTTGATTTATTAGTTTCAGGATCCGAGGAAGAATAAAAATCTGAAAATGATACATGAATATGTTGAAGCAAATGAGAACCCGGATCAGATTTTCGTTGTCCTTATCCTTCCTTGGATTCCTCTATATCCAAATATGATTTATGATGCTCATAAACTTGTTCATGTTCCAAATCTTCGTCCAAAACTCTATTTAAGAGCCTTCCACAAGCTCGGATGTTGTCCTCAATCTCCTCTGCATCAGTGAACATCTGTTGCAATGACGATGACCTTCTCTCTCTGAGAAAAAGAACCAGATCATGGTGTTGTGCAATTGTATATTGCACCATGGAAGCTACTTCAGTAGGTTGAATTTCCATGGGCATATTAAGATAAAATTATGAAACCTTTTATTGAATACAATAACAGTTTCATCATGCTCCCTTCTCAAGGTGTAGAACTCTGATAGGTATTGTTCAAAGGATTTGTTCTCACCCCAATACCTCAAAAACACATTACGCAACTCATTCCATGAACTAATAGAATCAGTTTTCAAGTTTCTAAACCAAAATCTAACATCCCCATATAAATATTGGAAAAAGGTTCTCATGAACACATCCTCATGAATGATTTCAAAAAGATCTGTAAACCACTCAAAAGCAACCATGTGTTGCTCGGCTGTCACATGATCTTCTCCATTGAACCTGGGAAGGTAATCTAAAAAATTGGGAGGGTAGTCATGGAGGACAAAAGGAAACTTCATAAGTTTATAACCTTCTCCGATCTTGGATTGAACATAAGTGAGTTGGCCACAAAATGGAGCAGTAATGACTTGAGGAGGTGATAAATCAGCTTTGTTATTCACAGGTTTACAAGATGGGTCAACTTCAGGAGGAATTGAGATATGGACCTCGTTCTTTCCAATAAAGTCATATGATGAGATCAGATCAAGGTCAATAGTACAAGAAGAAGACACATCTTCTTTACTCAAGGAGGAATATGCATTTGTAGGCTTATAATCATCTGAGTAAACAAAGCATAAGATAATTCTTTTCTCATGTAAAGGAAAAGATAGGAATGAACTGATGAAAAAAAATATGAGCTCCTTGAAAAAATTGATGGCTTGGTACCTAGTATTTTCCTTCCACCTTTCATTTTCTGTAAATTGGGCTCATCCTCTAGTGGAGTCTTTCGATTGTGGAGTCGCCAAGTGAAAGATTGCAGTTACTATGTGTGTCTGGTTTTTGTTCACCATCAAAAACCAGATCTAATCTTTGTCATTCTCCCAGGGAAAGATTGCAGTTACTATGTGTGTCTGGTTTTTGTTCACCATCAAAAACCAGATCTAATCTTTGTCATTCTCCCAGGGAAAGATTGCTTCATTACTTTGTTCTCCGACAGCGACGCCAGAAGATGTTGGTCTTAAAGTCTGCACTTGATTGCTAAAGGGCAGAGCTACACCACCTCAAGTTTAGAATGGTTGGTTTTTTAGTTTTTTTATTTTGTTGGTTAGTTGGAGGGTTGGTTTACCAAGACAAAAACATGGTTGGGTTGGCAAAATGATATGGATGAGGGTCCTCCTTGGATGGTGGCACAAAAATGACAGACCAGTGAACAAATAGAGGTAAAAACAAAGGGGAACAACAAACCACTCAATAAATAATCTGGTGTAAGAAGTTTAAGTCTTAAAATATCATTTCAAGGCATTAAACAAGTATCCAAACACAATTACTCCCACGGGTTGCAATAAAAACAAATCTTCACCAAAACATTAGTTGTTTTACAGGTTGCATATCAGTAAAGATGAGTTATACAATAGCTAAAAGGAAATGAAATGTACTTCACACAAATCAAAAACTGCATTCAAGATAAGATAAAAACACATGTAGATTTGGACAAAACACACTGTCATCAAAAGTGTATTCACCAGGTAGAGAGCTTTAATCCATGCATAGAATAGGTTCAACCAGTGTGATGTATTGATATTCTTCCCAAGAAACCAAACCCCCAAAACATACAAAAATTGCATATTTATCAAAGTTGTAGAGGCTCTCGTCCATCTGGAACTAAGGCTTAACTCTACACTATCAGTTGGAGAACAACTTATTGACTTAAATAAATATTATTGGAGTATAGTAATGTATACTCTAAACTTGACTTAACAAAAAGAAGTGGTTAATATCAAACACAAATGACCACTTATCATGCCTTAATCTAAAAGAGTCTTGCACTTAAATGACTAAAACTACTAGTAATAAAACTAGACTAATGCATATGTTGGAGCAAGTTGAGCTTTGACAAAACTGACTAGGACTGATAGAACTAGGTTATGTATCGAGCACTTGTATCCATGTGCATTGTTGGAGGCCAACTGGGAGACAACTTGATTGACTGGAATTATCCTCAAGCCCCTTCTTCCTCTTTGATAGCAGTAAACTAGAACACAACTCACCCAAAATTTGGCGAATTTCTGGGAAAAACGACCTCAAAGGTCTCTTCGATTCTCTAAGTCCGTGATAGTTGTGTAAAATATGAGAGAGGTTTTTGTGCATGGGTCTGTTCCCAACAAAAACCTCTTTCAATTTTAACAAATTCACCTCCAGTTGATCAGAAGGCGCATCGAAAGACAATGAAAAAAACAGAAAAAAAAAAATAGAGCATGGCGAATTTCTGGAAAAACGGCCTCAAAGGTCTCTTCGATTCTCTCAGACCGTGATACATGTGTAAAATCTGAGAGAGGTTTTTGTGCATGGGATTGTTCTCAACAAAAACCTCTTTCAATTTTCACGAATTCACCTCCAATTGTCCGAGAGGCATGCCGAACAAGAATGACAAAAACATGGAAAAACAGACTTTTTCGAGTTTCTTGGGCCAGCGCCTTT
The DNA here is from genome assembly GCA_010110895.2 of Picea sitchensis. NCBI lineage: Eukaryota > Viridiplantae > Streptophyta > Pinopsida > Pinales > Pinaceae > Picea > Picea sitchensis. The sequence goes on along the minus strand of SNQJ01S0038182.1, from coordinate 59,149 downwards.
TGATTTTTCTTATGCAGCTTTTGATATATCTTTTTCATATTGGTATGTTGATTTTACAGCTATTGGTTCTATCGTTGCAAATTTTGAACGTCATCTTTAATGCTTGCACATGGTGGTTGTCATCGACCCTCTCTGTTTTGACCACAACCTGTATTTTCTTCTTGTCTTGCTTTGTGATAGACTCCACACAGACACAAGGGAAGAGTTGAGAGACCTAATCTAGAAGAGTCGCAGCAAACTAAACCCCTATCCAGCAGAGCTGCGCTAAAAACCTCAGTCATAAACTCGGCTAAGAGAGTGAGTGAATGAGAGTAGCAAGTGAGGGATAGACTCTTTTTTATAGTTTTAGGTAGGTAGGGTTAGGGCTAATCATGTTCGCTTACTTGCCATAACTTTTAGGGTTAGGTTTAATACCTAACAAATAAACAAATAATATTTTAACATTTAAAATATTAAATGACAAATCAAAAGTCAACAAGGAAATAAGGCAAGTCAAAGAGAGGGGTTTCAAGATAAAAGCGATCAGCTTTTCTTTAAGGAGTAAAGAAATGAACAAAACATCATCAACAAATAGGGGGGACAGAACTCAAGCAAGGGGGGGTTTCATTAATAAAAAATAAGGCAAAGTAAAAAATTAAGTTCTTCTTTAATGGCAAAATGTCCACATGAGTCTCATGATATAACTTATAAGCTTTTATCATCCCAACATACGAGGAGAGTTAATGATGTGTTCATGTCCTCCTTCTTCACTGTTCCTAGGTTACATGGACCATCCCAAGAGAGAAGAAGGTCACACATCATCTCTGCTTTGTACTTAACCAAGAAATTGCCTGGTCCCAAACCAGGATACCCCAGAACACATCTAGGGGCCCTAGATCACAGCTAGGGTCAAAACCACCAAGGTACACTACCAAGGATCAATCCAAGCACTGAGCAAGGATTCCCTCGAACACATCCAGGGGCCCTAGAGCACATCTAGGGACTTATACTATCAAATTACTTGGTCCTTGACCAAGAACCCCAGCATACACTAAGGGCCCAACTAGGGTCTTTTGTCATGGCTCTAATTGTTTGGTCCCAGACCAAGAGCCCCAGGAGTGTACTGGGGGCCCTAGATCTCAACTAGGGTCTTTGCCATCCTCTCGAAGAATGGCTCTTGCAGCTGCATTAATTTTAACAGATTTGTTATGTACTTCTAAAATGACAAATATTTGTGTGTCGCACTACCATATGGGGATGGTAGTTTGACAAAATTGGAAGGAATTTTCCTATCTCAGTGTAAGTATGCTAGTTACTTGATCAAGAAATTCATAATGATAGATTGCGAAGAATGTGACTCCCCACTAGATCCTAGAACTAAATTTACTCAAGATGAACTAGGAATAGCAATCACCATGACCATGTATATATAATGGGCAACCTTATTGAATTAGGCATTTCTTGCCTTGATATTGATTATGTAATTGGAGCAATAGAAAATAAATTGTAGAGCCTAAAGAAGTTTTGGAAGACGATGAAATGAATATTGAGATTTGTTAAATACAAGTTGAATTGGGGATTGGAGTATTCCTAATGTGATAATGATTTGGAGTTGGTTTATTTCAATTGCCCAAGATAACAAAAATTCCACATCGGTTCAATTGTACTTAGTTGGAGTGGTAAGAAGTAGTGAACAATTGTTTTGTCTTCAACAAAGGTCAGACACAAAGGGGTGTTGAATGCAATATGAGCAAGAGTGTTACCAAGAAGATTGTTAGCAAACATAGGTATAGCATAAGAGAAACCTTTAGTTCTCTCATGTGATAATCAACAAGATATTTAGCTAGCAAAGAATGGATTTCATCAATGTAGTAAGCAAATTGAAGTTCATATTCGTTACTTAAGTTAGAGGCAAAAGGAAAGCCAAATACAAGTGTATTTTTGTAAGCCCTTTGAAAAGATTAAAAATATCTTCACTAAGCCTCTGATAACAGACAACATTGAGAAATTGAGAGTAATGTTTAGGACAAAGGGGTTGATTTTGCATTAAGGGGGAGCATTAGAAATTGTTGTAATGGGAAATCTAAGTGTGTTGAAGTGTGTGATAGACAATGAGGTGAGCACGCTAAGTGTTGTTTGGCAAAGGTGTGTAGCATTCAAGAATAATTGTTTGGCACAGGCAAATGCGAAGGTTGGCATGGTTGTTTATTGAAGTTTGAACTTTGACCGTGAGAGATTGTCATGGACCCAACCATTAGAGCATTAATGGCTTGGTCTACTTTTATCACTGAACTTGTCAACTTTGATCACTGGATATATGGGCACCAATCAACATAACCGACCTTGGAGACAAACCTAGAACTAAGGAGTTGTGGAAGATGACCGTTGAATATACATAATTAATCACCAGCGTATGTATAGAGCATTATCTCTCTTGGTTGAAGTCAATGAGAGAAAGCAATGATTGTTGTCACTTGATTTGTTACTAAGAATTAGTAGTTAGTGAAACAAAGTGTTGTAAGAGAGCCATCGAGTTTTAAATAAATTTGTTTATGTGAGCCAAGAGTTGTGCAGTTTGAGCATGATGGTCATTGAACGTTGATTTATACTCTATTGTACATTTGCAATTTTTAGTTAACTAAATTTATTTTTCTACATGTCTATTTAAGTACTTGAGATTTTGTGAGCTGAATTAATTTATCTATATGTTTATGAGTTCAATTGAAATTATTTGTTTGTAATGTTGGCATTCAAGCTAAGCCACTTAGTTTTTTTAGCACAATGTTGTATGTTAAAGATAATGTGCATTGTTGTAGCCTATGTAAATCCATCTCGGATAARCATTGTATTACAATAGCAAATCCATCAATACCACTTGGGTTGTTTGGTGTTGTTGAAATGGTTGTCCAGGCCTAAATTTGCTTTCAAATTTAAAATGATATTAGTTTTGAGTGTGTTTATAAGAGTGCAGTGCATAGTAAGTCCTTTCTCTTGAAGCTGTGGAGCACCAAACCTAAGTATTGGTTCACAAAGATTTATGGCAGAGGTACTCTCTTCCATTGAGAAAAGCTCACAACAACCTTTTACCTTTCAATTAGTCTATCCATTCTCTAAGGGATCTCATTAATGGCTATAAACCTACA
>SNQJ01S0038182.1:34505-48878 GCA_010110895.2 Picea sitchensis | reverse complement strand
ATGTGTTGTTGATATGCATGTTTACTTATCTACATAATTATTGCTATTCGATTATGATTTGAAATTGTTGAAGTGTATTAAGCTGGAATCAAAGTATTGAAGAAAATAAAAGAATTAATCCACATAAGAAATCAAGCTCATAATTTAACACCTGTTATCTTGGTTTTATATGTGGATGATTTTTTTCTTACTAGAGAGGAACATATGATAGCTCAAACTAAGAGGGAGTTGTCAACAGAGTTTGAAATGAAGGACTTGGGTCTTATGCATTACTTTCTTGGTTTAGAGGTGGCAAAAACATGGTGAGATATTTCTCTCACAAAGTAAGTATGCAGTTGATGTGCTTCACATATTTGGGATGTTGGACTGTAAGTCCATGACCACACCTATGATTTCTAACCTGAAGAAGTTACATGATCAAGCTATAGGTTTAGATCCAGAAGACCCTACAGTATATCGTCAAATTATTGGGTCCTTGATGTATCTAGTACACACCAGACCAGACATTTGTTATGTAGTAAATGCTCTTAGTCAGTTCATGTGTAATCCAAAACAGATTCATATGATTGCTTCTAAACATATTCTCAGATATGTCCGGTGGACTATAGCTTATGGACTCAGATACACTTCTAGTGGAGGTGTAATGCTTCATGGTTACACAAATTCAGATTGGATGGGTAGTAAAGTGGACCGAAAGAGCACTTCCGGATATTGTTTCAGTTTGGGTTCAGCTATGATCTCCTGGTCCAATAGGAAGCAGGGCTCCATAGCCTAAAGCACTACAGAGGTAGAATACATTGCTGCAAGTGTTGTTAGTAGAGAAGAAATGTGGCTCAGAAAGCTACTCTCAGATTTGTTCAGTGCTGAGTTGGAACCCACAATGATGTGCTCTAGGGTGCCTGGATGTGTTCCAGTGAATCCTTTATTAGTTCTTGGATTGATCCTTGGTTGTGTACCTTGGTGGTTAAGACCCTAGCTGTGATCTAGGGCCCCTAGATGTGTTCTGGGGTATCCTAGTTTGGGACCAGGCAATTTCTTGGTTAAGTACCAAGCACATATGATGTGTGACCTTCTTCTCTCCCAGGATGGTCCATGTGACCTAGGAGCAATTAATAAGAAGGTTACAATCACATCATTAACCCTCCTCGTATGCTGGGATGATAAAAGATTATAAGTCATATCATGAGATTCATGTTGACATTCTTCCATTAAAAAAGAACTTAACTTTTGACTTTGTCTTATTGTTTATTAATGAAACCCCCCCTTGCTTGAGCTCTGTCCCCCCTATTTGTTGATGATGTGTTGGTTCATTTCTTTACTCCTTCCTAAAGAAAAGATGGCCGCTTTTATCTTGAAACCCCTCTCTTTGACTTGTCTTATTTCCTTGTTGACTTTTGATTTGTCATTTAATATTTTAAATGTTAAAATATTATCTGTTTATTTGTTAGGTATTAAAACTAACCCTAAAGTTATGACAAGTAAGCTAACATGATTATCCATAACTCTACCTTCCTAAAACTATAAAAAAGAGTGATCTATCCCTCACTTGCTACTCTCATTCACTCACTCTCTTAGCCGAGTTTATGACTGAGGTTTTTGGCGTGGCTCAGCTGGATAGGGGTTTAGTTTGCTATGGCTCTTCTAGATCAGGTCTCACAGCTCCTCCCTTGTGTGTGTGTGTTCTTCTCCAACTGCCGTGGGGTCATTCCCTTCAACCTTCACTGTTTCAACCAGCCACTGACCTATAGGAGTCTTTCTCAACTAGTCGTAGATGGTTGTTCTGGTTGCTGATTTGTGTGCTGGATCTTCTTACTGGTGCCACCTTGTTGTCTAGATGATGTCGCCTTAACCTCTTGTTGGTGCTGCCCCTTGTGTGTCGCATCACCTTGTTTTTTGATAGAAGCCCAAGTTCTATTGTGAATTGGACTATTGGGGCTGTTATGGAACTGCCGATATTTGAAGCAGATTTTTCTATGGTTGAAAAGTGTTAAGGCTGTTCATGGTTTCTTTTTATCCCTAGGTTGGACAATGTTGTTTGCTTTCAACCCTATTATGTGACAGTGGCATAATCCTTAGACTCTCAGCCTACTGTTTTGTTTTTTTATTTACTAAGAGTTCTTCTTGGCAATATCCACATGATCATGATGAGATCTACCCTGAGGGTTTGATCCATGATCCTTTAAGTTTTTTCTGAGCATACATTGAGGAAGGTAACAACAACATATCAGGTAATTTGTTCCTTGTTTTCAACTAAGGTAATACTTAGGTAAATATTATGTTATTTACTATTTTATGTTATTAGATTATGTATAAATTTTTTTAATACTTTGTTGATCTAGAATTATAGTAGCATATGATTGGAAATTTATAAAAACCTTTCTGTTTCTAGCTAGTCTACTATTTTTTCCAACAAATGACTGTGGCAGTGAAGCCTTGAAACACTGGCCATGATACCACTAGAGAAGAGAGTGAGGAAGCCTATAGGGAGGTTCATCATGTTAAAGATGACCCAAACCTCCTTCATGATAATACTTGATATATAGATTATCTTCCTCAACCCCGATTTCAAGGCAAATCAGTTAATGAGGAATGATGGTAGTTGGACAACCAACTACCCCAAATAAATCCAAGTATGGGAGATCAGGTTAGTACAGTTGAAACTATCAACTATAGCTACAACAACAATCTAATTTTGTAGCCCTAGATTGACCCACGGGTTGCCTTTTGATAGAAGGGGACATGTTGAGAACCTTCCCAAGTGATGCGTGCAAGAGAAGCACATGAGGGGTAGAGAGTGGTGGGAACTCAAATTTCTTGGGGGTCAGAGGAAGACCATAAGCATAGGTGTGTGAAGAAGAGTGATCAGGCTGGAACAAAGAAGACCCCATGAGTACCCGACGAGAACCTAAGAGGGGTGTAAGCTTGATGCTAGCTGGAGAGAGAGATCCAACAGGCAAGGCATCTGATAAACCCTGTGGAGGTCTTGAGTTCAGTATGAAGAAGGGGAGACTTCTGTTGTTGCTAGAGAAGTGGAGGCGAATAACCTCCCTGATATATCTATTGATTTGATGAGTCAACATTGATAGATTCCCTAGTGGTATAATGGCTTGGAACATGGGTGGCTTGCTGGTGAAGTTACTGAGCGAGTAGAGCCTATGGTTGGGTGGAAAGACAAACACCCACAGTCAGTTGGTTGGTTACAAACTTGTAACAAATAAGTATTCCTTATTCCTTGTGTAAATGAGTTAAAATAAATAACTGGGTATCTATAACTGTATTGTAAATCGATTCAATGGATGAAATATTTGTATTATTTGTGAATGTGTGAGCTTGATTAGCAAATTGGATGTCATGTCATTAACGAGTCTCTGCATTCCGAAAGATAGTGGAATTGAAGAATTGGCGTATGTCTTACTCAAGGAAAAATAATATCTCTGTATTCTTACCAAGGAAAAATAACTCAAATTCATGCATGTATATTGCTATATGAACAGAGAGACTCGACAACAGTTGATTCCCAAGATGGAGTAGATCTCAGCTGTCCAAAAATAGGCTAATCCAGTCAACAAAAGTCCCTGCATAATCGACGATTGAACCTCAGCTGTCAGATTTGAGCACCAAGTGATCTCGGTCGTAAGCTTAGGAGGGAGTTCCGCGACCCGGGGCACTGGAGCATCGGACCCCAGACAATTTCTAAGTCCAAACCCTTTTGAAGTCCTGATACCTGATATTTGGGGACCAACGTTCCAACCCCTGATTCCATTCCTCCTTACATAACCTTGAGGGAGAGAGAGAGGGAGTGACGTAGTGTGTCGACTTGGCTGCCACAGTGTCATGGGGTTGACACCTATCCACATATGATTGCGGATGAGTGGAGTGTGGGACCACTCGTCAACTCTAAGCTCTACAATGAGTGCAATTTAATCTGAGCCGTTGGATATGAAAGTGGATAGATCTCCACCATAGATCTATTTGGTGAAAATTCAATCGGACCCCGGACCTTGGGAGCTTTTGGTTCTACAAGAGGTCGGTAAGGGGCCGAGGCCCCAACATATGCGATCGCCTGGTGGTGACACATGTCCCTCATAGACTCCACAAAAACGTAGCATAGACAAACAATGTGGTAGAGAATGCTACATGGCGAAGGTTTATTCACCCACGATATTAAGTATGGACCAAGTCAGACCTAAAACCTTGTGTCAACATCCTTAAACGGTAGTCGTCAGATCTACCCTTAGGAGATATTAGTCGTAGATCTTGTGGTAAGGGGTCGGGGTTCGTAACCCCGATATTAATGTAATTAAATGTCTCGTAATCCCCAGAGGATGGACCACCAGAACTTGTAGTTTACATGAGGTCGAGAAAGCACCACGGTCCGAAATCTGCTGAGATGAGAATCATCGATCTGTGGATTGATGGGATAATCTCCACCGTCTGATGCTTGGAGCCGCGACCACATCAAAATTGTGAAAGGAAACCCTAACGGTCATCGGATCTGAGCGTGGACGATCTCGTAGACTCGTGACCCTGAGAATCAACGCAGTAATCCATCCTTAAGTCATGGGATTACCCTAATTAAGTATCTCGTAATCCCCAGACGACGGACTGCGGGGGTTTTTAGTATACAAGAGGTCGGTAAGGGGTGGCACCACGTGTCGTGACGAGGGAGGGCCACGCATCACCCCTTGGTGGTGCCACATGTCACCTTGATTTGGCATATTTGGACATAGGTCCAACTGGAGAAAGAGTGTCACATGTCGAGTGGTACAGGCGCCGCGTGTCATGGCAGGTCACATGACCACATAGGGCCACGTGCCCTAAGATGTCAACTGTATTTCAGGTCTCAACCATCAAGAGATTTTGGGAAATAGGCCTTACGAAAATGGCCGATAATCGATGCCCGAAGGATCTGAGATGATGTCAAATGACATCATTTAACAAATAGGGAGTGTATAAGTGTCAATGCCCTATTGGGCAGACCTTGGGCACTGCGATAACGTGTACACCATGCCAGTCCATGTGGGAGGTCCACATGTCACATGGTGATCGTGCCACGTGTCAAGTGGTTTTATCATTTTTAGACATAGCTTCGTGGGGAAAATTTGTGCCATGTGTCACGAGGTGATGGTGGCCATGTGTCATGCCATGGTCCACACAAGTGGCATGGTAGGATAGGGCCGCGTGTGCAAGGCACCAACTCATCTCAAATCAGGCATTTTGGGCTATGTGAATAGTGAAAAGGGTCGACCTTTCGGTGTACGAGTTCTTGCAGTCCCGACGACTGGTGGACAGGTGTCATGATCTCGTGAGATCAGATCTCGGGAGGATGTGGAGCTCCGCGTTGAGTGCGGAAAAGATCGAAGTTCGATAAGCCGAGGGTTTGGTGGACAGGTGGCAAGCGCCACACCAACAACCACGTCTGCGCCAAGGGGTGACGTGTTCTGACACGTTGGATGATATGGGTAACGTGGAGGCCACGTGGTAGTACAAAGGTCTTTGGCCATTGAAAACCCAAAATCTTCAAAGGGAAATAACTTTTTATCTAGAGCTCTATTTTGAGAAAACTTATAGTCGTTGGAAAGATGTTGACGAGCAAAAGATGATAGTGTTACTTTTAAATGGATTTGAGGAGGTTCAGGGAAGGCGAAAAATTAATATCCCGTCCATTAAAATAGTACTTAGGGGGTTGGGTGTGTTACAAGTGGTATCGAAGAAGGCTACAACACTAGGCCTAGATGGGCCAGAGAACAATCATAAAGACTGGTATATTAAGGTTAAGGAGAACCTGTTTAAAATATTTCTCTATGTTTGAAAGCTTGTTTAATATCTGCATGAGTTCCTTGATGAGGAGGACAACATATTGAAAATGTATCTTGGAAATTGTTCCGTTGTCAAACTGATAGATACTCTTACAGGAGTAGGAAATGCTAGTAGGCATTATGGTGAGACCTAAATGTAAAAGGGGAAGTGAATGAACTAGTGATTGTGATGTTGTCTATCCATCCAGGTTGACAGAGCCTCCTGTAGTAGGATGGCTGTATAAATAAGGGCCAAGACCCTTATGAATAATTCCCTTGTGGTTAAGGAGATTTGATATGGACTGATAGGATCCTTAGTAGTTATAATTACTGCTTTAATAAAAGACTAAACCCTGCATATATAACTCATGATCAGAGGATCGATGCAAATGGGTAAGGTCAATTTACTTGACCTATAGTGGTTGAAACCTACAACATGGATAATCTATTTAAGCAAGATAAAGGGGAGTTCTTTGGGACTGGTGCTAATCCTCGTAAAGAGGAAAAGTGAGATGGGTATATGAGCCAAATTATGAGTTCATGGTTATATAGAATATGTACATGCCTATTAACATGAGTACTTGTTTATGCATGGAAATGAAAGATGTGGATATGCTGTAATGCATATGGTAATGAGTAAGCATGTATGTAATATGCAGATAGACATGCTACAACCTATTGTTGGTTGTAGTGTAAGACCTGTTGTTGGCTTGTATTGGTCAATAATGACCTGATGTCAGGAGGAAATTAAACAACATGAATGAAATTTTGGTAAAACTAATGCCTATTGCTTTATGAGGATATGGCTATAATGATAAATGAATTGCTGATACAAGGCCTGATAAAGGAAGCATTGGAGCATTTCTTTTGATGATCGATGGGTTAGATTGACATCCAGAGGTGGATGACAACCATACATGAATGGATGGGTATGCTCATACTGTTAGAAATAATATGTGTGCTTGTTTAACCATAGACAATATAGCAATATTGTCACCCAACCATAGGCTGAAGCCACCCTCGAGCACCTTAACCTTGACACATAATAGTTCCAGAAGTAAAACCTAGGCCTAATAACCAATCAATTTAGCGTACCTCTCTTCAGATCTAGCAGACAAGGCAAAAATTCCAAACCATAACCAATAGAAATTCAAAGCCTAAACCGAGAATACAGGTTACAGTAGTTGCAACTGCATCTACTCTCCAGACTTGCACACTTACTTAGTTTCTGCAGTGCGCACTCTTACATTTTGACATTTGCGAGCTGTGTCTGTCAAATGAGCTCCGATGTCCTGTATTTATACTTCTTCTCCTTAGCTGTCTGGGCTGACTTCTCATTCTGGAGGCTAAAAACTCAATATTAAATATTTTTTTTAGTCGACTTGTCTTCTAGGGTTATGTCCAATGCTTTAGGGTTTCTTCTTGCTTCCCAGAATATTCTATTCTTGTCAGCGTTACACATGGAGGTTAATACCTCCCGCAACAACCATAATATCAACACTCCCTCCTAGCTAGGGAGGTATTGAAAGAAATGGTCTTGAGCACAAACATACCATTCAACCGGTAGCATCATCATAGCCATACAAACTATCTCATGATTAGATCACGAGCACCATCATCACTATTAATATCATTTGACATCATCAACTACATCATCTCTAAAAACCATACTCCATCTGATTAATCAAGCATGATGCTGGATAAGTCACTCACTCCATAGAGTGATACAAGAACCATTCTTTTAATCCAGACATATGTCCTAGAAGAATAACTATTCCAACAGATGTTGGAAGCCACACCATGGGCTACAAGGACTATTCTTCTAATCCAGACATACGTCCTAGAAGAATAAATGTCCTAGACCATTTTCTGTCTGGAGAATGTCTGTCCATCGGTACACTGACCATCCATCTAGATGATAATAATTTTCAACACTACTGATAGTCTACATGGAAATTAGAACAATGTCATTCAATATAACACAACTATGTCTATCCATAGTAGTACACAACTACTATCCAGTGGTGCACAACCACACCAAGTAGCACACGACTACTTAATCAGTGACACATAGTCACAACTAGTGGAACACATCCACCACAATAACATACATTTACTTTCTAGAGACATACAGTCTCCATAACAATCATATCACTTGATATCAACCTGCATAAAAACAATATCATGATATAAACTGAGTCATTTGGGCCATTTTTCCACTCACCTCTGTGAGATGTGGAAGAGAATCTACCCTCAGAAAGTAAAACATCAGCCATGGGCTATCTGGACTATTCTTCTCAAGCATAAAAGAATAGCTGTCCCTGATTTCTGAGCCTAGACCATTCACCTAACTGGGCCATTCCTCTGTCACTAAACATAGTGCAACCTAGAGAGAATGAGTCTGCCCTAGGGAATGCATGTCCCTGATTTCTAAACCTGGACCATTCCTCCGGCATTGAACATAGTGCAATATGGAGAGAATGAGTCTTCCCTAGGGAATGACTGTCCGGACCTTTTCCAAAGGAAATGACTGTCCTGCACCAACCTCCAAAACAAATCATTCTTTGAAACTGCTCACAGCTGTGAACTTCGAAAGAATGACTGCCCGACAAGGCATACCATTCTACTTGACTACTACTGAGAGTGACTGCCAAGAAGAATGACTGTCCTAGACCATTACCCCACACTGGCCACAAGGGGAATCACTGTCTATGGTACATCAACAATCTATCAAACCATTTTCATTACGAAAATGACTGTCTGATCTGGATCATTTTTCGAACTGGAAAATGCCTGTCCGTCAGAAATCTCAAACCACTTTCCGAATTGGAAAGGAACTTCTCATCCTGGACCATTTTTCGAACTGAAAAATGACTGTCCATAAATCAATAACATATCAGTGCTCCCTCCCAACTTGGGATTAATCTCTTCCTTTTTAAATAAGGAATTCGTCTCCATGAGCCCCAACTTGTTTATTAAGTATGCAAACTTTTCATCTTGGACAGAGGCTTTACCAAAATATCTGTTATCTGCTCATCTGTGGAGATATATTGGAGAGCCAATTCTCTTTTCCGGACTTCATCACAGAGAATATAATGCTTGATCTCAATGTACTCCGGTCTGTCATGGAACACTGGTTTTCTCTGAAGGTTTCATATATCTCTGATCATTACAATATATTATGATCGAATTCAACACTTCTGTTTCTTGCTAGCTCATGATATTGTGGCAAGGCTCAAACTGAAACATATCCAAGTATAACTTCTTCTGTCATTATGAGATTTTGCCATGGATTTGCAATCCATCATCCCATACTTATGAGTAACTATTCTGATACACTATCTTTGTCATAGAGAGTTTTCACCATGCTTCTGCTGTATATGAGATACTCTGCATCTAGTTGTTTGAATCCATACAAGGTCTTCTTATATCTGTATACATGGGTCTCTTTCTGGTATACCTCAAGACCTTGAGATTGCTTTACATAAGCTTCTTCCTCAAATGCTCTATTGGGAGAGCAGTCTTTTACAACCAACTGATGTAAACTTCAATCCATGGATACTAGAAGAGATATTATAGCTCAGATAGAGGTATATCTGGTTTACGGGAACAAGCTATTATCATAGTCTTCTCCTCCATCCGGAAGAACCTCTAGTTCTGAATCTTGCAATGTTTCCATTCATAACCCTTTTTCACAATTTCTTACATATACTGTTCTTCATCATAACTTCCATTTCTTCTGCTTGATTGCTTCTAGTGGGTTCAGACCAAGCTGGTAGTCTTTTTATTCTTGGATAATAACTGGTTGTTCTGGTTTTTCTTTCTCTCTTGGAATCTTCATGTTTTTCCTCATGTTTCTCTTTAGATATTGGGTCCATGGAGTTTTATATAGATTCCATGCCCTGAAGATTCCAACTTTTTCCTTTCATCATAGGATCATGGATGTAGATGGACAACCAAGGATACTTTAAGGCTTCTTTTCGAAGAAGACTTCTTCTAAAGTCAAACTGAACACGTGCTTATTTTCATGGCTGCTACTTTCAATGGGAACATGGATAGATACTTCATAATCTCAATGGATCGTATTATTTAGGATTAGCTCCCTCCTAATCCTTGCTTCATGCATGGTCTTCTTTTGGAATTTTGTAATCATATCCCTCCATCTAAGATAGTCCACGCTTCCGTTTGCATTCTTATTGCCTTCTGCAAAGTGTCACAAGTCTTTTTCTAATTTCCTCTTGATTGTTGACTTCTTTCTGTTTTGACTTCTTCTGGGTCTCTTCAATTTTGATTCTGATTTCGGCTTATCTAGCAGTTGTTACTTATATAATAACTTCCACAAGAATTGTTACCAAGTATTGTCAATTGACTTCATCTTCTCATGTGTATTTCTTGAATTTTAGTCGTCTTGATAACAATCCTTCTCTTGTTATTCTTCCATATGTATTGTTTCACTTGAACATCTTATCTTCTAAGAAATACATATGCAAGATATGTACATAAACTATGTAAACATGGTATGCACAAGAACTATGAAGAATATTGTTACCTTGAATTAGAAGAAGTCTGTTTTATCTTGCTTGGTCTTCTTTGAGGGTTCCCTTTCTTTAGCAGCTGATGCTTCATCTGCTTCCTTCCTTTTCTTTAACTCAAGACAATGGTTCCTGTAGTGACCATATTTTTGATAGTTGAAGAATTGTATCTTTGACATATCATTTTCTTGATTTGGTTTCTTCCTCAAGCCAAAATTCTTCTTATTCCTGAAATTATTGAACTTTGCTGTGAAGGTTTGATCTTCGTATTTATTTTGGGATTTCTCTTTTGCGTTAATCCTTGATTCTTCTTGTGCACAACAAGTCCAAAGTTCTTCAAATGTGGGATACTCCTTTCTTGTGTTCATGCTTGCGGCAAATGCATCCCACGTCTTGGGAAGGCCATTGAGTACTATATTTACCAGTTCCTTCTCTGAAATGATTTCTTCAATAGCTTGTAGTTGATCTCTTCACCGAGAGATTCTCACAAAGTATGATGTTATGCTTTCATCATCATTCATTTTCATGTCACAAAGTTTATTCTTCAGACTCATTACTTGTCCAATGTTTCTGACTGAGAAGAGATTAGTTAGGGAATCATACATCTTCTTAGATGAATCAAGATGAGAGATATAGGGTATCAAGTGTCCTTTTATAGAGTCCACTATGATACTCATGGAATTGATGTCACTGTCCTTGAACTTCTCCATGATTGCAATGTTTTGAGGTTCCTTCTCTTTTCCTTCTTCAAACTGTGATTCCACAATCTTTCCTTTCACGATATCCAACACTTTATTCTTGGCAAGGATGAGGTAAATCCTTGTCTTCCATGCTCTAAAGTTAGAATCCCCTTCTAACTTGTTTTCTGACTTCATAGAGTAAGTCATGACTGCTTTGAATTGGTCAACCTTTGACTTTGACCAAAAACTCAAACTTGACGTCTTAGCTTGCTGAGAGTACCATGAGGTGCACTAGGTTAAGGCGCACTAGGATATCCATAAATTAGGTCAATCTCTTCGCTTAAGGTGCTTCAAAAAGAGGGTTAGGGTTTCATTGCTGCAACCAAAACTTTGATTGCAACTGCAACTGTAACTGAGCAAATCCTCCCAATCTATCTTCGAGTGGTTAGACTGTCCGAAGATAGTGTGGGCCCATTGTTAGAATGTGCTCATTTTACCATAGACAATATCACTATTGTCACCCAACCATAGGCCGAAGCCACCCTCCGAGCACCTTGACCTTGACAAAGAGAAGAATCCTAGTAGCAAACCAGTAGCCAAGCAAGGCTAATGCACCAAGCAAGAAGTAACCAAAGCTGATCAGAGAGTCCAACCCAGAAAGATAGAAACAATAGGCTTCAGAACAGGCGACAACACCTTCTCCAGAACTTGCGCACAAGACTTCCAGATTGCAGTTCGCACAAGTGTCTCTCTGTAATTCTGAGAGCTGTGTGTAAAATGAGAACCAATGCCTTGTATTTATACTGACTCTGGCAGGCTTCCTGGGTCGACTTCTCATTCTGGGTACTAATTAATTCATATTAATTATCTCTCTTAGCCGACATCTCTTTTAGGATTACATTCACTTCTTTTCTTTCTTCCGGAATATTCTAATCTTGTCAAAGGGTCACAATGGAGGTTGATGTTGTTAGAATATAGAAGAATGTGCTTGTTTTACCATTGAAAATATCATTATTGTCACCCAACCATAGGCCGAAGCCACCCTCCGAGAACCTTGACCTTGACAGAGAAGAGAATCTTGGTAGCAATCCAATAGCCAAGCAAGGCTAATGCACCAAGCAAGAAAGTAACCAAAGCTGATCAGATAGTCCAACCCAAAACTGACGCAACACCTTCCCCAGAATTTGCGCACAAGACTGCCAAACTGCAGTGCGAACAAGTGACTTATACAATTATGAGAATGTGACAAATGAGAGACTGGCGCCTTGTATTTATAGTATTCCTGGCAGACTTGTCTGGGGCGACTTATCCTTCTAGGTACTAATTAATTCATATTAATTCTCTTTCTTTAGCCGACATCTCGTCTAGGGTTACATTCATTTCTTTGCTTCCTTCCGGAATATTCTAATCTTGTCAAAGGTCACAATAGAGGTTCATACCTCCCAAAGGTACCATAATATCAACACTCCCTCCTAGGTAGGGAGGTATAACTGATAATGGTCTTGAGCACAAACAAACCATTCAACTGGTAGTATCACGAAAACCGTCATTATTATCCAACTGGATAATCTCCAAGACAACTGGTACAATATCAATTGATAGAACACAACTGTGTTTATCCGAGGTAGTACACAACTACTCAAACTGTGACACATAGTCACAAACAATGGAACATATCCACCACAATAGTATATCTCTACTGTCTGGAGACAAGCAGTCTCCATAACAATCATCTGATGTCAACCTGCACAGAAAATATTGTTAAAATAAACTGAATCATCTTGGCCAATATTTCATTCACATCTGTGAGATATGAAATAATATCTTCCCTTAGAGTAGAACATCAACAATGGGCTATCTGCCCTATTCTTTTCAAACAAGGAAGAATGATTATTCTGATTTATGAGTCTGGGCCATTCCTCACCCTAGGCCATTCCTCCGACACTAAACAAAGTGTAATCTGGAGAGAATGAATCTGCCCTAAGGAATGTCTGTCCCTGATTGCTGAGCCTGGACCATTCCCCACCCTGGGCCATTCCTCTGACACTAAACAAAGTGCAACCTGGAGATAATGAATACACCCTAAGGAATGACTGTCTGGACCATTTCCTCTGTTAACCACAAGAGAAAAAGACTGTCCTGTATCAACCTCCAAAACATACCATTCCTCATGTTAACCACAATGAGAAATCGATGTCCGACGAGGCAGGTCAGTCTTCTTGAGTAACCCTCAAGAAGAGAGATTGCCCTAAATCACTCCCCATGTTAACCACAATGGGAGGTCGCTGTCTATGATACATCAACAATCTAGACCATTTCCCATGTTAACCACAATGGGAAATTGATGTCCGTAAAAAATCTCAATCCACTTTCTGAGCAGGAAAGAATCTGTCCAAGCTCGACTATTTTTTTAACCTTAAAAATGAATGTCTTCAATAATATTTCCAGTGCTCCCTCCCAACCTGGAGAGTCATTTCTTCCTTTTCAGCTAAGGGAGTTATTTCCACGATCCCCATCTTCTCTCGGAAATATGCAAACTTTATTCTAAACAAAGGCCTTGTCAGAATATTTGCCGTCTGCTCATCTGTGGGGATGTACTGGAGATTTACTTCTCCTCCCTGCACTTTATCTCGAATAAAGTAGTATTTGATCTCAATATGTTTCGACCTTTCATGAAACACTAGATGTTCTGATAATCTTATACAACTCTGATTATCACAATGTATTATGGTCGACTTTGGAATCTTATCAAATAAATCGGAGATTAGTTTCCTTAGCCATACTGTTTTTGTGCATGCTTCACATGCTGCGATATATTCAGCTTCTACTGTGCTGAGTGCGACAAAACTCTGTTTCCTATTGCCCCAAGATATCATAGCGGAGCCCAAGCTGAAACACATTTCTGAAGTACTCTTTCTGTCTTTTGCACTTTCTGCCCAATCTGAATCTGTAAATCCATGACGCTGTATAGCACTGGATGCGGTATATCTTAAGCCATAGTTTATTGTCCCACGAATATATCTTAGGACATGCTTTGCAACTACTTAATTCTCATGTCTTGGTTCCACCTAGAACTGGCTTAGTGTATTCACGGCAAAGCAAATGTCTGGTTGAGTATTTACCAAATACATCAATGACCCAATTACTTGTCGATATAGTGATGGATCTACTAGATCAGAATTTGGAACTTTCACTTTTATTATATAAGTATTCATAGGAGTGTCCATGGACTTACAATCCATCATTCCAAATCTTTGAAGGATCTTTATTGCGTACTTTCCTTGTCCAAGGAATACTTCACCACGCTTCTGCCATACTTCTAGTCCCAAGTAATAATGCATGAGACCTAGATCTTTCATATCA
>SNQJ01S0038182.1:0-29145 GCA_010110895.2 Picea sitchensis | reverse complement strand
TATAAATCTTTCTTTAGTCTGCAAACATGAGTGTCTCTGGAATGTACTTCAAACCCTTGAGGTTGTTCAATATATACTTCTTCTTCGATTGCTCCATTGAGGAAAGATGTCTTTATATCCATCTGATGTAAACTCCATCCCATGGAAGTGACAAGAGACATGATAGCTCTAATGGAAGTATATCTGGCAACCAGAGAAAATGTTTTGTCATAGTCTTCTCCCTCCTTCTAGGAGAACCCTCTAGTTACGAAACTTGCCTTATATTTATCCATGCTTTCGTCTGCTGCATGTTTGATCTTATATACCTATTTTGAATTTACTACTGATTTTTCTTTAGGTCTAGGCACAATTTCCCATACATCATTTTTCATGATGGATTGGTGTTCTTCTGTCATGGATTCTTTCCATTGTTTCTTCTGAATTGCCTCTTAAAATGTGGTAGGTTCATTTGTCATACATGCTGCATAGCTGGAGAATATTTTGGGCTTCTTACTTTTTCTGAAGGTCCCACTTGGGGCCTTGAGTGTTTCTGCTTCTTGTAGGGTTGCTTCAAGCTAGGCTGGTTGTTTCTTGGTCTTAGGTACAATGTTTGAATCAATGGTCTCACATGGTTGCATCAGATGATCAAGTTGTTCCTTTTCTTCATTTTGGTTTTCTGGAAGACATGTGCCTTCTTCAATAGGCTCTTCATACTCTTCTTCTTCTATAGTTTCTTCTATAGATTTCTTGAAAACCATCTTTTCATTGAAGTCCACGTATCTGCTGACTTCAATCTTATGTTGTTCCGGGATATAGATTCTATAAGATTTGGATGATTCGCTATATCCCACGAATATGACCTTCTTCCCTGAGGGTTCTAATTTATTCCTTTTGTCCTTGGGAATGTGAGAGTAAATAGGACATCCAAAGATTCTTAGGTTTTCCACATTAGGTTTCTTACCTGAGAAGGCTTCTTCTGGAGTCATATCCTTCAATATGCGGTGAGGACTTCTGTTCTAAACATATATTGCTGTCATGGCTGCTTCTCCCCATAAGAACATAGATAAACCTTGATCATTTAGTAGTTCCTTCACAGTTTCTTCAATGGATCCATTCTTCCTTTTTGCTACACCATTTTGTTGAGGATTATGAGGAACAATTAGCTCCTTCCTAATCCCTATCGATTTGTAAGAGGAAACGAATTCCTTTGATGTGTATTCTCCTCCATTATATGTTCTCAAGGTCTTGATTTTCTTGTTTGTGAGGTTCTCTATTTCTGCTTTGAATTCTTGAAACTTGCTGAATACTTCGTCCTTTGTCTTCAAGAAATATAACCAAGCCTTTCTTGAGTAATCATCTATGAAGATTACTTAGTAAAGAGAACCTCCTAGAGATTTGACTAGCATCAAACCGCAAACATGTGAGTGTATTAGATCTAGAATCTCCTTAGATCTATTGTTGCTGCTTGGGAATAGTTTCTTGATATTCTTTCCAAGAGCATATCCTTTGCAAATTCCTTCATGTGTAGACTGCAATTCTGGTATTCCTTCAACCATATTTTTGAGAAAAGGTTATGCTTGATAGTTAATATGAGCATACCTTCTGTGCCAAAGTTCATTGGGATTGACTTCATCATGTACAAGAGATTCTTCATTTTGTTCTAGTAGTCTATATAGATTTCCTTCACGGGTTCCAATAACCCTAGCATTCTCTATGCTGGAGTCTTTATGCCAAGATAACACTTTTCCATCTACGAAAGATATTCTATTTCCTTTGTCATCTAGGCAAGATATGGATACAAGATTATTTTCTAAACCAGGTACATATAAGATATTGGTCAAATGAACATTGTTACCTATTTTTAACTTGACAGAGGCTTGTCTAAATCCTTCGACTAGGTAAGTGCTTTTGTTTTCGAGTTCTACCTCTTATGATGTCTTCTTCTCATTTAGATTTGAGAGTCTGGCTTGATCTCCTGTCATATTCCTAGAATCTCCACTATCAATTATCCACATGTCATCTTCAATCGTTCCTGTGAGTGCTGAGTAGTGTAGATGACTAGTCTTTTCACTCATGACTTCGGTTGACTGGTGACTAGTCATGCCTTGATCCAAAACTTCAACTTTGTCGTTTCTGCCTTCTGAGAGTGCCAAGAGGTGCGATGGACTAAGGCGCACTTGAATACCTTCTTCTTGAGCGAGATGTTCCATCACAAGGTGTTGGATCAGGGTTTTAGGGTTTCTGCAACTGCTCTTGCTAGTAACCCTAGCGACAGTGTCTTGAAAGATGCTTCTGCTAGTAAACCCTAGCAGTAGTTCTTCAAAAAGCTTAGTATGCTAATGGCTATGCTCCCTTCTAATGGTTATATTGAAATGAAGGGGGTGTGGGCCCATAACCTATTAAAATGTGCTCGTTTTACCATAGACAATATCACTATTGTCACCCAACCATAGGCCGAAGTCACCCTCCGAGTAACTTGACCTTGACAAAGAGAAGAATCCTGGTAGCAAACCAATAGCCAAGCAAGGCTAATGCACCAAGCAAGAAGTAACCAAAGTTGATCAGAGAGTCCAACCCAGAAAGATAGAAACAATAGGCTTCAGAACTGACGACAACACCTTCTCCAGAACTTGCGCACAAGACTGCCAAACTGCAGTGCGCACAAGTGTTTCTCTGTAATTCTGAGAGCTATGTGTAAAATGAGAACTGTTGCGCTGTATTTATACTGGCTCTGGCAGGCTGTTTGGGACGAATTCTCATTTTGGGTACTAATTAATTCATATTAATTATCTCTCTTAGCCGACATATCTTCTAGGGTTACATTCACTTCTTTTCTTGCTTCCGAAATATTCTAATCTTGTCAAAGTGTCACAATGGAGGTTGATACCTCCCGAAGATACCATAATATCAACACCCATAACCTGCTAGAAATAATAGGTGTGCTCATTTAACCATAGACAATATAGAAATATTTTCACCCAACCATAGGCCGAAGCCACCCTCGAATACCTTAACCTTGACAAAGAATAGTTCTCGAAGAGAACCCTAGGCCTAATAGCCAATCAATGTAGCGTACCTCTCTCCAGAGCTAGCACACAAGGAAGAAAGTACAAACCATAACCAATAGAAAGTCCAAGCCTAAACAGAGAATACAGGTTGGAGTAGTTACAGTTGCAACTACTCTCCAGACTTGCGCACATACTCAGTTTCTGCAGTGTGCACTCTTACATTTCTGCAGTTGCGAGCTGTGTCTGTCAAATGAGCTCTGGTGTCTTGTATTTATACTGCTTCTACTTAGCTATCTGGGCTGACTTCTCATTCTGGAGGCTAAAAACTCAATATTAAATATTTCTTTTAGTTGACTTGTCTTCTAGGGTTATGTCCAATGCTTTAGGGTTTCTTCTTGCTTCTCGGAATATTCTATTCTTGTCAGGGTTACACTAGAGGTTAATACCTCCCGCATCTACCATAATATCAACACATACAACAATAAAAATAAATATAGAAATGATTCCCTTGATAAAGGTCTGTTGACCAAGGATGGATCGAGGCATAAGAAAAAAATTGGAATTGTTAATTTGCTGCCTTGGGTGATGCTGAAATTACCTAATTTGTACTTCTGAATTGGAATGCTTTTGTAGCAGAAAAGGCTAGAGTGGTCCTTGCTGGGTATTATCATATAGAGAGGGAAACATGATTATGATTATGCATATGGGACCTACCATGTGTATGGTTGTTATATCTCAGGAAAACTGGTATTAAGACCAAATCAAAATGAATGAATAGTATAAAAACGTGTGAGTAATGCACGCGCATGATATGTACATGTACACATGCTTAAAAGGACATGATATGACTTCATGAGTAAGAGGGTAGTAAGGCAAGGAGTGTGCTTTCCTGGACTGAATAATGCCATGGATGCATGGATGAACCTATAAAGGAGGATCTACGTATTTTGTTTAAATAATAGCTTGATGAAGTATGCCATTCCTCAGAAAGAACTAAGATGAAATGCTGAAAGGAAAAATGAGAAAGATTTCCTTGTTGATTAAGATAGAAGGCAAGGTGAGATTTCCTTTGAGAATATCATGAAAAAATAATGAGTTAAATATTTTTAAATAAATATGCATATGAAATTGTAAAGTGTGTTGGTGTTACACACACACACACACACACACAACATGCTAATGCATGTGATTAAGTGCATAAAGGCACAACTAGAAAAAAAAATGATAATACGAAGATACATGTTTAAATGTAAATTATGAAGTGCATAACAAGAATGCATGCTTATATTCCTTATGGAATATTGGGTAAATCCCTAGACTGATGAAGCTGAGGCTGACTCAAGATTGAGGCATTTCAGACCGTTTGGATATGCAACAAGAGAGTTGCATGTTGAAGAAGTTCCTTGTGAACGAACTGTGTAAGAAAATCTTTCACGAGAACAAAGCTATAACCTTAATGACTGCTGAAAATTTGGGTAGTAGGCTGCAAGGCCAGTTTATATAAGAATCATGGATTACATTCTAAAATATAATGCATGCATAGGGAACATGCAAATGAAGTTAACCAATTTGATTAGTAAATGTGCAGAATGCACTAGTTTAGGATTAAATTGTAAACCGATATCTTGATGTTGTAGCATGTTGATTTACCAGAGAAAGTCAAGAAGAAACTTGGCTAGAACTGCTCAAGGAACAAAGCAGGCAGATTCCTAAGGGGATGGATTGCAGAAGCAAAGAAGGAGAAAAGATGAACACTTTTCTCACTTTAAAAACTATGATGTATGAGACAGAGTCGTTGATTTTTTCGGATTCTTAGATCTTGATATTTATTTGCTTATGATTACAAAAACAAGATTTACTTCATACCATATTTATCATAGAATATCTGTACACTAAAATCTCAACTATAACAGTGCAACAGAAAAAACAAGATCTACGAATATTAACCAAACATAGTAGACACAATAACACAAGAGTTTATCTTGGGAAACCCAATCCTTGGGAGAAAACCCAACAACCTTTCTTAGAGGAATCAATTCAAGAGTTTACAAGATTACCACCATAAGAAATGAACCAAGAGATAATACAAAGTCACCTCCCAAGACTAGTGCAACTCTCCTAGAGGTAGCACACAAGATAGTACACCCAGAAGTTGCAGTTGCAACATCTTGTTCCCTTGCCTCAAACTCGTGCCTTCTTTTCCTTGAGTGAGAGAGATAAGTGTGCATGTACAAATGAGAAGACATCACCTTTATTTATATTGGTTCGGTCACTTTAGTGGGGCCGACTTCTCTTCTTGGATATTTAATTTTCCTTTATTATTTTCCAGTGGGGTCTTCAATTTCACTTTATTAATTTCCTGTGGGGACAACTTCTCTTCTATGGTCTTCTATTTCTTCCTGGGCTCCTTCAATGATGTAGAAGGGTCTTTTTCTATTTCTTTGTGGAGAATCACTGCCCGAAGTTGCAAAACTTCAACAAGAGTTGGGCTGGAAAATAAATCTATAAATATGTTTAAATGAATAGGCTTGGTTGAGCCATGTTATGTAAAGGCGGTGAGGCCTAACTCAGTTGGATTGAAATTTCCAGGCTGTGTAGAAGAAGTTGGAGAGAAAGGAATAATCCCTTAACTCCTTTCTTGTTGTCTATTAGGTGTTTTCGGGATGAGAAACTGATATGATGATGGATGTGAATGTTTTGGCATGAGAATGTTATGTGTGAATGTTTTGGTATGAACATGGAGACAACTGGAATATTTCATGCTTGCACTCAAAAAAATATTGAGGCAATGTGATAGAGTACATATGGATATGTAGGAGTATATCTGAAAATGTTTTATTGATTCAAATTAGATGATACATGCATTTTTATGTAATATGACAACTAATATAATTGTGATTGTGCTGATGCATGTATGTGTAGAAAAATATTGGAGTTGTTGGGGAAGACAGTTGCCAATGATGGACAACCTCAGGCAGAGGTAAACACAAGGAGGTTGTTGTTGAAAGTTGTTGAAGGGAACTTGGGAGTTCCCATGAAAGCACCAATGATGAGGTAATATCATAGAAGTGGTGGCAGCCAGAACATGTATAAAAGTGTTTATGCCTATGTGACATAAGAAATGAAGGGATTGGGTAAGAATCCCTTCCAAAATATTCATTATTTCAATGATATGCATGTGTTTTAGAGTGACTATTGTATGCCATTGATACCCAAGCAGGGTATGATTCAGGAAAGAAGAACCTGAAGGATAGAGGGAGGAGCCTCTAACAACCAAGGATGATTAAGATCCTTGCAAGAAATTCATGAATAAATATGCCATGAATACATTGACCAATCAAGGAGTGATTGGGAACAAAATTTCTCATAGACAACACATTGATTTAATGCAATAAGGGCATGCATGCTTGCATGTAAGGGTAGGTAATGGACTGCCTATTATGGGAGAAGAATCTTCCAATGTTCTACTAGAATGTAACAATGGTAAAGAAAGGTATTGGGTGGCCATGAGTGTTGGCACCCTGGTCACTAGTAAAAGAAGAATGATTGAATGCATTCATGTGTGCTGATTTGAGGTTAAAAGCAACTCAAAGCAGAAGGGATAGTCCTGCTGTAATAATGAATATGGATGGAGAATCCATATGGTGAGAGGCTGGCTGAGACCCAACACATCAAGGAAAAGTTCCTAATATGAAATGTAGTAATCTGAAATCAATGCAAGGGTTCATTGTGTGTGAATGTGACCATGGACATTGGCACATCAATTAAATTCATTTAATGATTGAATTTCATTTTGGAAAGTTTGGCATGCTGAAGTAATGCATGTGAAAGGGATGGTATTTCCTTTTTATTTTATATGATTGAATATGATGCAATTGTTAGCATGCACAAATTTTGAAAATTGTTTGGAAGCCAATGCAAGTGTGCAAGGAAAATGTAATGTGCACGAGAACTAACAATTTGTTTGGTTGTGTGAATACATAACTGCAGGGAGAAGGGTCCTAGCTATGGCAACAAAATAATTCCATAAGGAGGACCAATTCTTGCTGGTTATGAAAGAGCCAAGCTGTTATGAGAAGGAAATCTCTTACCTGTGAATCTGGTTCCTATGTGGAACATATTTGAAAACAAAAATGTGAAATTTGAAATATCTGGGTGACAGATTTGAAATAAATTTGATTGGAATTGATGATAACATCTCACGAATTTCTGTATGAATGTGATACAAGTGAGATGAAATATATGTCCAGGGAGGAGAAATGATGGCTGTCAAGCTGAAAATCATGGAAAAAGGCTACTGTTGTGACATGAGAACCCTGTGATAATCCATGATCACCATAAAAGATGTTGTGTTTTAGTAACACAGGCCGAAGGGATGCCTCGATAGAGAAAGTTAGAGGGACACCTTGGCTGTAACACTCGATGAAGTCTCTGAAACTCTTCTTGTGCGAGAAATCCTTGGCAAGGCGAGATGGATCATCTAAGGGATTGGATTGTATAGTAGAGAAGGGGATGCATGAGCCTGGGCCTTGAGGGTGAGTGGCCGTAAAGAAGAGGAGACTTCGATGACTCTTGTAGAGTGTCGATTGGGATCATGCATACAATGGGTATGTCAAGGGGGAAAACAGCGAGCCGAACAAATATGACAACCATGTGGACGCGGATCCATGAAATGCACATATAAGTATTATGTTGATATGCAATTCTTCCTCTTGAATTGTGAACAACAATAAAATTTTTATGCATGAAACTGTGAATTAACATGCTTGTTGTAGGCATGTGCTAAATGCCAAAAAGTTTGGAAAATACTAGACCAAGAAAAGGAATGACATTGCTGAGGCAAATGAAGAAGAAGGCATGACATGTGTTGCTGAGAAGGAAGAACATCGAGGACAATGCTTCTTTGAAGGGGCAAGGGATTGTAACACCCTCCTTTCTAAACCCTTGATTATATGTAATTAATCATAAGTTAATGATTTCCATGACATGGCATGTGAACAATGTAAATGTATTATTATTAAGATTGCCAACAACTGAGTGTGGGGGTGAAGCCTTGAAGTACTGACCATGATACCACTAGAGGAGAGAGTGAGGAAGCCTATAGGGGGGTTCATTATGTTAAATATGACCCAAACTTCCTTGCTGAAATATTTGATATTCATATTATCTTCCTCAACCATGATTTCAAGGCAAATCAATTAAGGAGGAAGGATGGTAGTTGGAAAACCAACAACCCCAAATAAATCCAAGTATGGGAGATCGGGTTAGGAAAAATGAAACTGTCAACTATAGGTACAACATTGTACCAATTATGTAGCCCCAGATTGACCCATGGGTTTCCTTCTAACATAAGGAAGGGGACATGTTGAGAACCTTCCCAAGCGATGCATGCAAGAGAAGAACACGAGGGGCAGAGAGCAGGGGGAGCTCATAGTTCTTGGGGGTTGGAGGAAGACCATACCCATAGGTGTGTGAAGAAGAGTGATCAGGATGGAACAAAGAAGACCACATGAGTCCCTGACTGGAACACAAGAGGGTTTCAGGTTTGATGCTAGTTGGAGAGAGAGATCCAACTAGGAAGGCATATGATAAACTCTGTGGAGGTCCCGAGTTCAGTAGGAAGAAGGGGAGACTTATGTTGTTTCCAGATAAGTGGAGGAGAGTAACCTCCCTGATCTATCTATTGATTTGATGAGTCAATAGTGAGAGATTCTCTGGTGGTATCATGGCTTGGCATGTGGGTGTTCTGCTGCCGAAGTTACTGAGCGAGTAGAGCCTACTGTTAGGTGGAAAGGAGAACACCCACAATCAATTGGATGGTTACAACCTTGTAATAGATAAGTATTCCTTATTCCATGTGTAAATGAGTTAAAATAAATAGCTGGGTACTTGTAACTGTATTGTAAATGGATTCAATGACTGAAATATTTGTATTATTTGTGAATGTGCGAGCTTGATTAGCAAGCCATATGTCATCTCATTAACGAGTCTCTGCATTCTGAGTGATAGTGGAATTGAAGGAATGGCGTATTCCTTACTCAACCGATGGTAAACATATTTGTATGCTTACAAAGGAAAAATAACTCAAATTCGTGCATGTATATTTCTATATTAGCGAAGAGACTCAATAGTCGTTGATTCCCAAATTGGAGTATATCTCAGTCATCCAAAGATAGGTTAATCCAGTTGAAAAAAATCCTTGCATAATCGATGATTGGATCTCAGCCGTTAGATTTGAGTTTCGAGTTATCTCAATCGTTGAGTTTCGTAACCAATCTTAGGAGGGAGTTCCATGACCTAGGGCACCGGAACATCGGACCCTGAACAATTTCTAAGTCCAAACGCTCTGGAAGTCCCAATACCTGACATCCAGGGACCATGATTCCAGCCCCTGGTTCCATGCCTTGTTACATAAGCCCGAGGGAGAGAGAGAGAGGGAGTGACGTCATAATGATGTAGTGTGCCAGATTGGCTGCCACGATGTCATGGGGTTGACACCTGTCCACATCTTATTGCAGACGAGTGGTGTGTGGGACCAATCGTCAAGTCTAAGCTCTGCACTAAGCACATTTAAATCTTACTCGTTGGATCCAAGAGTGGATAGATCTCCACCATAGATCTATGTCATGAAAATTCAATTGGACCCCGAACCTCGAGAGCTATTGGGTCTACAGGAGGTCGGTAAGGGGCCGAGGTCCCAATGTCCGCGATCGCCTGGTGGTGACGCGTGTCCCCCCATATACTCCATACAAATGTAGCATAGGTAGAAAACGTGGCAGAGAATGCCACATGGTGAAGGTTTATTCACTCACGGCATTAAGAATGGACCAAGTCGGACCTAAAACCTTGTGTCAACATCCTTAAACGATAACTGCCGAATCTACCTATAGGAGATCTTAGCCGTCGATCTTGCAATAAGGAGTCAAGGTTCTTAAACTTGAGATTAATGTAATTAAACATCTCATAATCCTTGGACAATGGACCGCAAGAACTTTTAGTTTACATGAGGTCGGGAAAGCGATGCAATCCAAAATCTGTCGAGACGAGAACCATCAATCTGTGGATTGATGGGATAATCTCCACCATTCGGTGCTTGGAGCCGCGACTACACCAGAATTGTGTAGGGAAACCCTGACAGCGATTGGATCTAAGTGAAAACGATCTCATAGACCTGTGAACCTGAGAATGAATGCGGTAATCCGCCCCTAAATCATGGGATTACCCTAATTAAGTATCTCGTAATCCCCGAACGACGGACCACGAGTGTTTTTAATCTACTGGAGGTCGGTAAGGCGCTGTGGTCCCTCTGTCCACGATTACCTGGCGGCACCGCATGTCATGACGAGGGAGGGCCACGTATCACCCCTCAGTGGTGCGACATGTCACCTTGATTTGGCATATTTGGATGAAGGTCCAAGTGGAAAAAGAGTGCCACATGTCAAGTGGTACATGCGCCACGTGTCATTCTAGGTGGCATGACCACATAGGGCCATGTGCCCCAAGATGCCAACTATATTTCGGATCTCGACCATCAGGAGATTTCGGAAAATAGGCCTTACGAAAATTGTTGATAATCGATGCCTGAATGATCCAAGATGATGTTGGATGACGTCATTTAACAAATAGGGATTGTACAAGTGTTAATTCCCTATTGGGTGGACCTTGGGTGCTTCGATGACATGTATACCACACTAGTCCATGTGGGAGGTCCATGTGTCACATGGTGATCGTGCCATGTGGCAAGTGGTTTTAGCATTTTTAGGCAGAGCTCCGTGGGGAGAACTTGTGCCATGTGTCATGAGGTGACGATGGCCACATGTCATGCCATAGTCCAAAAAAGTGGCATGATATGATATGGCCGTGTGTGCAAGGTGCTAGATCATCCTAGATCGAGCGTTTTGGGTTGTGAGAATAGTGAAAAGGGCCGAACTTCTAGTGTTTGAGGTCTCGTGGTCCCGACAATCGGTGGACAAGTGTCATGATCTGGTGATATCAGATCTCAGGAGGATGTGGAACTTTGTGTTGAGCGTGGAAAAGACTGAAGGCTGATAAGCCGAGGGCATGGTGGACAGGTGGCAAGCGCTATACCAACAACCACATATAGACCAAGGGGTGACGTGTTATGACACGTTAGTGCCACGTTGGATGATATGGGTGACGTGGAGGCCACGTGGCAATACAGAGGTATTTGGCCATTGAAAACCCATAAACTTCAATGAGCAATAACTTTTGATTCAGAGCTCTGTTTTGAGTAGACTTACTGTCATTGGAAAGCTCTCAACGAGAAGAAAACGATGGTGTCCCTTTTAAATGGATTTGAGGAGGTTCAAGAAAGGCGAAAAATTAATACCCCATCCCTTAAAAGGGTGCTTAGGGGGTTAGGTGTGTTACAACCTCATTGCCACATTTCAAAATAAAATCAACATACAAAAATTATTAGTAACAAATTTCTGTTGTGGGTTGTCTTGACACACAGATTTGGATCTAAATTTCTTCCCATGAACCTAACTTTTAAAGTGTTCATCAATCTGTTTATACGAAGCTTGTGGTGCTTATTTTAGTCTAGTGCTTTGTGCAATTTATAGACCAATGTTTCACCTCCAAGCCATGTGAACTTAGCTGGTTTCTTCATATAACCTCCTTGCTGATCCACCTATTTAGAAAACCACTTTTTACATCCATATGATGAACAATACAATCAAACCGAGTTGCAAATGCTAAATTTTCCCAAACTTAGGTAATATTCATTATTGGTTTCAGGATCTCATTATCAATTCCTTCCTTTCACACATTCCCTTAGGTTGCTAATGGTGCCTTCTTCATATCTACAAACCATTAGATTTATATTTAGTCTTGAGAAACCATCTACATCCAATTGTCTTAGTGTGCATAGCTCTACATAGGGGTTTAGGAATTCTTGGGGGACACTGTGGGGATCAATGGATTTCTTTGCAATTTCTAAATTAATTTTTTGTGTTTACCACATATTCTCACTGGTTTTCACCATTTTCGTCAACTTAGAGATTTCATGGGCGCTAGTACATTTTCCCTTTTTACCTCTTACTTTTGTTGTTGAGGCACTGTTACCCCCTCACGTCTAGGGGTAACTAGAGGTGATTGTTTTCTCCCATGATCCACATCACAGACAATAGTTCCAATGATGATATTCATGATTCTCCACAGATAGTTTCCCATAGATGCCTCCCACTTTCTACTCAGTTTGCTCAAATCAAATGATATGGTGCATGGCACACATGGGGTACCTTGTTTTAATGCTTTATATTAAGTGTTAATTCTCAATGTATTTCACATGAAAATAATGGCCATGGGTTGAATTAGATGATGGATCATGATGCTTTGAATTTATTCCTTTTGCCTTGTTTTACCTTGTTGGCCACCATCATCTCTTAGTCAAGTATTGTCACTTGGGAAAAGTTATACTACTAGGGGACCTTGATAGGGGTAATGTGTCCATATTCCAATCCATTGTTAGAAAAACAAGACCGTGGAGCAATAAAATAAAACAAATGATGAAACAAAACACAGAAGATATACAATACAATAGAGACAGAGATTTACGTGGTTCACCCAGTGTGGGCTACGTCCACCAGAGAAATTGCCAGGTTCTTCCTTTATTATTATCCAACATATGAAGGGATACAACCTATAGCAAACCCGCTGTAACTTCCTCTTCTTTCTCTCACAGTCTCCTATCTCAAAACACAATATTCACCATCATACATAGCCGCAATAAATTTCCCTCATAAAAGAGGGTTGCCTTCTAGGGAAAAAAACCCTAACATAATTTCTACCATTAGATCTGTGACCTTATAATGAACGGTCCAGATTTACAATGAAATTACAATATACTTTTACAAGACAATTTTTTCTTCGGGGAACGCTGCCCCCAAACCCCCGCTAGGGACCCGCTTGCCCCCAGACCCCCCAGTCGGGGGGATAGCCCCCCTGGACCTCGCAGAGGGGGTACCCCCCCTCTGCAGACATTGTTCCTTTTTTCTTCGGGGAACGCCGCCTCAGAACCGGGCTGCTAGGGACCCGGCTGTTCTCGTGATTCTCTCAATGGGATAGCCCTCGATTCCTGGCAGAGGGGGTACTTCTCCTGCGACTGTGGAAGAGTGTACATATTTCGGGTAAATACTTCATGGGTATAAACATACCAAAGTAAAGACTTCCGAATCAAGAAGATAATCAGCTCCACAACCACCTCCCACTTGGAGGTTGATCTCAACAACTCCACCGCTATATGCCGGACTCTAAACCTTCTTGGACCGAAAATTTCATCTTCATCTTCATTCTGAAGACCAACTAAAACTCTGGAGAAGGAACTCATTATCCCTGTTACCCTTTGTTAACATGTTTAGATTCTCGGCTAGTGTAGTATCTTTTCCAACTTCAAATGTCCATCTTCCAAGGTGGATCGTATAGTGGGTACTACCTCAACTATATATGCTTAGTACTCGAATGGAAAGTCAGCCTTTGCAAGATGAAATTCACTCTCACTGTCACAAGACAACTCGCTATTCTCTTGCTTCTTTCCCACCTCCTCCATAAACCTCTCTGTAACCAAATCATCTTCTTTACTAGCCTCAGAAAGTAAAGAATATACTTCCGCTCGCTGTTGAAAGTGCAACAACCTTTTGCAGCTTTTAAATACAACTTACTACTATTCCGCTCTTATAGTAGAAACATACCTTGTGGTACTCCTCTCGCTATCTTTATCACATATCTCGAATCAACATATCTTTGTAGAATAGTTTATGAACCTCCAAAGCATAATGCATGATTAGTAGTACCTCTCTAGTATCTGAGAATCCACTTCATCATTCCTAATGTTCTTTACCTAGTTTATTCATATATTTGCTCACAACTCCCACATGCAGTGTGCACATCCGTCTTGTGAAAACCATCAGATACATCAAGTTTCCAACTACTGATGAATAAGAGAATCTCGACATGTATTCTATCTCCTCCAAAGGTCTTGGGACATTTTAGTTAATTTGATATGTTTGGACAAAGGTGTACTAATTGTTTTTTCATATTTCATTCTAAACCTCTCCAACACCTTCTCTGTGTAATTTCACCCCTAGACAATGTCAGCCATGGTTTTTCCTGCTTCGTTATTCTATACCAAGGATTTTTCTTGGTAACACCCAAATCCTTCATCGCGAAATCAGAATTCAAGCTTTGAGCACATTTATATTCTCAAGATATTAGACCCTGCAACAAGCATGTCATCTACATACAATAGCAAGATAATAAAGATTCCATTTTCTAGCTTTTAAAATAAACACAATGATCATAATGACAACTACTATAACTCACTCACATAAACCCGTCAAACTTCTCGATAACACCGCCTTTGGAGCTTTCTTTGGGCCATATAAGCTCTTCTCTTTTCAACCTTACATACCAAATTCTCCTTCCCTTTGACCTCATACCCCTGTATCGCCGTGCATATAAATCTTCCTCCAAATCCCCATTGAAAAAAAATTGTTTTATTATCTAACTGCTCAAGATGCAACATTCTATTGCCAAAAGACTTAAAATAGTTCTAATTGAAGTCGCTTTTAACAACAAGAGAAAATATTTCATCAAAATCTATACATTTCTTTGTGCAAACCCCTTACAACAAGTCTAGCCTTGTACCGCTTTTCTTTTCCATCTTCTTCCTTCAACTTGTAAACCCATTTATCTTACAATGCTCTTTTTCCCAGCTAAATCCCAACCAAGTCCTAGCATGGTTTTTCACCAAGGAATCCATTTCCTTCATGCCTTGCTCCCACTTCTTTTGGTGCCCACTGCATTGCCTCTTCATAACATTCTAGTTCACCGACCAACAACACAATAATACTAATGAATGAGGAGTATCGCTCAGTATACTTAACTTGGTAGATCTTCTA
This sequence comes from Picea sitchensis, assembly GCA_010110895.2. Lineage (NCBI taxonomy): Eukaryota > Viridiplantae > Streptophyta > Pinopsida > Pinales > Pinaceae > Picea > Picea sitchensis. The sequence goes on along the minus strand of SNQJ01S0038182.1, from coordinate 14,237 downwards.
ACACTTGCGTGTTTGAGGTACCCATCGGCCTATTGTTGTACATTTAGATTTTCGTGTTCCTTTTGGAATTTCTTTTTCAATGATCTCATCACACACTGTGTATTCTAGTTTTTTTCTTCCCGGCTCTTTCACCGCAACTCCATCTTTGTACATGACCTTCTCTTCATTGAATATGACATCTCTATTCTATTGATTTTTTATTTTCATAATCCCATAAGAAATAACCAAAATCATTAACACCAGATCTAATAAAGGCAATAATTCTTCGACAGACCTCGCTTGTTCTATTTTCTTTATTACTATGGACAAATGATTCACAACAAAAAGTATTCAAAAAATAATAGCTTACCTTTTTACCTCGTCCATTCTCCTCCGAATTCTACAATCCAAAGAGTTTGAAGGTCCTGCTTATTAAGTAAACAACATTATCTACAACATCTCCGCCTAGAATTGTAAGGCAAACCGCATGGAATCACATTACCTCTTGCACGCCCATGATTGTCCTGCTCATCCTTTTCCGACACACCATTTTCGTGTGTTCTTGAACCGTTTTCTCTACTAATCCCATGGTATGAACAACAAACATCAAACTCCTCGCAATATTCACCTCCATTATCTATTCCGAGACACTTCAAACTTTTTCCGTCTCCTATCTCAATTAAAGCTTTCCATTTCTTAGTATCAAAAACATCGTATTTTGCCTAATGCATAAACCTAAGTTTTTCTAGTTGCATCATCAATAAAAAGTAACATAATAACGAGCCACCAAGAGATGATACTCCGAGCTGGTCCCCTTACATCTGTATGTAAAAGCTCTAACCTTTCATTCTATTTTTCTTTTCCGACTCTGATAAAACTGACTCTCTTTTGTTTTCCATAAACACAATGCTCACGGAAAGTCCAAACTTGTTTAAGATTTAGCAACAAATTTATTTTGTGAAGCATTTGCATACCCTTCTCACTCAAGTGTCCAAAATTCTATGATGCCACAAGCAGGTTTGGGACATCTTGGTTCTCAGAGAAGTTAAAGATATAGAAGAGTCAAGATTACTTCAAAGAGTACATAAATACATGTACCTACCTTCTCTCTCCTTTCGCCATCACCAATGATCTTGATGACCTTCCATGTCTTATCCTCAGAATATGGATAACAACCTTCACTTGCCAATTGCCCTGCTGAAATTAGATTTTCCTTAAACTGAAATATGTCTTACCTCTTTCAAACTATTGTCAATATGCTACTTCTTATTTTTTACCTTTCCCATTCCAACAATTTTGCATGGTGTATCATCACCCAAATGAACTCCTTGTCCAAAATCACCTTTGAACATAATCTGTGTTTTTCCTATGGGGTGTGGCATAAAATGTAGCTTCCCGAATCTACTACCCAAGACTCATAAATTTTATCTAATAAAAGAATCAAAGAATCTTGTAACACATCACCATATATTTTTTCTTTCCTGATTTTTCTCCCATTGCCCATCTCTTTTTTTCTTTGGATCTTTGTAGTCTTTTTTCAGATGTATTTTCTTCCCACAATTCCAACACTCTATCTTCCAAGTCCGATTTGGATCTCGCCTTCCTAGAATTCCCACGTTCCCAAAACCCTTTCCTCAATCCTTTTGTCTCCTCTGCTCCTCCATGTTCAACGAGATTTCATGTCTCACCTGTAATTTTCCTGTCAAAGATTTCTCACTAAGGATAATCTAACAACATCATCACCCCTCTAAAGTTTGAACATGAGACATAGTTACTTACAATCATGACCAAGCCGTCTGCCTTTTATATAATGAGCACAAGATTAGAAGAGACCTTAACTCATCATCAAAGTCCACTTTTACAAACTTAGTTGATTAGTAATCATTTAAACGAATTTAAATGATCTCAAGTAAATGTATCTACCTTCCATACATCTTCTATTAAATAATCTTCGTATTAGAAATACCTTGTATTAGATCAAGGTTCATACATCAATAATGTCCATAAAACCCTTCGTTGTCTTTCTTTGGAAATATTGAAAAGCCACCTGACGCCACTCACTGATGTCCCTAGAGCCTTTTGCTGGTTATCTTCCCATTCGGTCGGCCCTGTAGTCACGATTTTCGTTGGCTCCAAACTGTTTGTAGGAATAGATCTTTCTGATACAAATAGCTTCCATTTGCATCTTCCATAACTCGAATAGTTTTGGTCGCTAAATTTCTCGAACCTAAACTTACCATCTTGCCTAGACATTGCCCTACTCTAAATCAGAACCCTCTTTCCTCAAGGAAGTTACCTTTTCGCCTGATAACATTTGTTAGAAAACATGACCGTGGAGTAATAAAATAAAACAAATGTGGAACAAAACACAAATTGGTTCACCCAGTGTGGGATACATCGTACTGCAGAAATTGCCATGTCCTTCCTCAGACATTTCCAACTATGAAATATTACAAACCTACAACAAACCCGCACAATGTAACTTCCTCTTCTTTTCCTCAGCTCTCATCTTATACAATATTCTTTATCATACATAGCCACAATACATTCTCCTCATAAAAGAGAGGGTAGGGTTGCCTTCTAGGGCAAACCCTAATATAATTTCTTTACTGTTAGATTCACATGAACTTAGTAAATTTGAATGGTCCAGATTACAATGAAATTAAAATATACTTTTTACAAGGCAATTTTTTCCTTCCTAGGCTTCATCTGAAGTTCCTAGCCATTGGGGACATTTCCTCACCCCTGGCTGGGGCTTGTTGCCCTCGTGACTCTCAAATGGGATAGCTCATTCTAATCTCAGAGGGGTGACACCCCCACAATTTCCCATGGAAGAGGTACATACTCTCTGGTGTACATCATGGGGTATAAAAATGGATGAAAGTAAAGACCCTTAATCAGAAGATAATCAGTTCAGATTCAACATCCACACGTTAACATGCTCCATTTTTTCATTTTCATGATCCTTCTTTTGGGTTGGTTGCTATATGTCACCCATAAAGGTTCATGCCACGTAATCCCATGAGAAGAAGGTGCTAGAACGCTGGAGGTTGATGCAACTTGATATAACAAAATATAGAAAGAAAAAAATGTTAACTCAGAATGCAAAGAAAACAAAGAAGAAATAAAAGCACAATCAAGAACCAATAAAGAAAAGAAAAACATGAGCTTTTCCCCCTCACTAAGAGGCCATCGTCTCAAGTAAAAAGGATCTCAGTAATGAATGCATACCTAACAAAAAGGACTTAGCAAAATGAAAATCAAAAGCGAAAAAAAGGTTGGAATGGATAAAGAAAAAGATAAAATGGGGGTTTGGAAAGACATAGTGCCGAGGAAAGATAAACCATTGCCTAAGCGCTTCCTCATACAAAGGTGTTCATGAAGACGAGTATCATACATAACCTTTCATGAATATGCCACCACCCATGAAGTATCATACATAACCTTTCAAGCATATACAACCACCATGAGTAGGCTTTAAGTTTCAACTCCCTAATAAAGTATTTATGTATATTTATAACAACTAACAATCCAAGAAATTATTACTGATTTGTTATGGTTATATTTATGATTTTGGGTTCCCTATCATGTAGTTTTAGTGACCAATAAGTTAGCATGATTCTTAAAACAAATATAGAACACACCTAGAGATATTTACAAATGAAAATAAACAGATCTAAGAGACTCACACATGCATTTTTGTACATAGGTATTTTGGTCAACAAGACCCTAGATAAAACCTCCCCCGGGAAACCACTTAAATATATATGTATATATGAGGAAAGAAGAAGGTGGAATAAAACAAGTACAATATATAATGGAACCTCGAGCATAATAACAACTCGATTTGAGTTGATATACAAGTCCAAAGCCTCCAAGTGCTCTACATATAAGTTGGCAAACCATTGAAAATGCTCCGTAAGCTAACTCAGAGCTCAGAGCATGAAAACCTCCACAGAATGAAGCTGATGGATGGCCTCCTCGCGAATCGATCTCACTAACTGAGCTATTAGAAGTCTCCACAACCTGATGCACCCCTCAATCCACAGCCTCCTAAGTGAAACCTCTCCACCATCAAACAAGGACAGATGATGCAAGCCTCCTCCATGAAAGCTAGCGCCCAAGCATCCTCATGCACAGAAACCTTATGCCTTATCCTCCGTCTTCCTCTCAGAAGAACAAATGTGAAGAATGAATGCCTCCTTTCACCTCTTTGCTTCCTCTGACATCCAAATGAAACCTAAGATTTAATGGTGGAGGATCATTCTCATCTCCCATCTAATCTGATGGTTGATATCTCCCAAAATATCTAGACCAATAACCCACTTAAGTACTAGTTTTAGTTAACTTTTATGTCTCTAATTCACCCACTTTTAGAATTAATAGTCATTTTAGTAATGATTAGAATTTCACTTTGGACTTTAAAACTCCTAAGTCAAAGTGAAATTAGGCAAAGCACAAGGTACAAAGTGTATAGTCCATCCCACACCTGCTAAGGATAAAGTCACACGCACATGGATAACACCTCCCAATGTACAAAACTCAATAGTAAACCCCAAACCATACCATATGCCATTACACGTACTCCTTGATGGGTTTCTTGGAAAATACTTATTTTCTTGGGTGCTAGCACATCTAATAGGTGTTAATAATGATCTTTTCCCATATCTAAACTTGAAAAATTGTATAAGTTTATGGGCTAGTGTGTATTTTGAAGAGGATACTTAATGTGATCTATCTAGTGGCTTTTACATTGACATGACTCACTTTATATGTTGCATTTGACTTATCTACATGCCTCCGGTTTTGATGATGCATTGGACCACATGAGCCCCCTTGGAAGATGTATTTCACATGGCTACCCACTTGATTGAGCCTAGGTCCTTTGGAGGACGTTAAGGGGCTACTAACACATTTGATGGAGGCTATTCCACTACTTGAGAGGAGGTTGTTCCACACATTTTAGAGGACATTGAGTCTTATGATGACATGGTTCCCTTGTTGACATGCCCTAGTACCCATGGGGTATGATTTGACACCTTGATGATGGATGTTGCACCTTTAGATGGTGATTTGACACCTATTGATGGGATGTTGTACCTTTACATGATGATGTGGTACATTTTGATGAGACACCACACCTTTTGGGGAATTATATGACACTTTTGTGATGAAACGTTGCAAACGTTAGAGGCAATATTTCACTTCCTTTGGATCCCCTACACTTGATTTGTGAGTGATCCATCCACTCTTTGAGACCACACATGCCACACGTGTGAGATGGAACATGTATTTATGGGTGACATCTTGTTTCATGAGCACATTTACTTCATTTTGGAGGCATTGTTGAGGGTCTTAGTGACTCATCCACTTTGTATCATGGATATTTTATGTATTGTTGTCTCATCTCTAGGGTTTGTGAGAAATAAAGACTTATTTTATGTTTTTAGGGTTTTTGATAGATGATAAGGGTGCTTGATCTCATATAAATAAGAGAAGCACTTTTCACTTGGAAATCATTGCTAGAACTTGTGGAGAATATTTCTTGTCAACTATGACTTCTATATTTTTCTATGGATGGATAACTAAAGAACCATTTTGAGGAAGATGCTTTGTGGATGACTTTTAAACTTTATATGGATTTTTTGCATATTCTTGACTTTAAATCCTAGGGTTTTCTTGCAAGTTTGACTTAAAATCATATTATTGTGTAAAGTTTGCCTTGTTGATTTATATTGCTACATAATTAGGGATAAACATTTTGTTTTAGTTGGCTATTATATGCCTTTGTATTTTTTAGATTTCAAAACTTAATCAAACCCTGATTTATTCATTATTTTAGCCCTATTTTTTATTGGTTTATATCTTATTTTGGTGGCTCAATTTTAATGTTGTTGTAACTTGTTTACTGCTAAATATTCCTATCATCTATGCAAGTTTTACAACATTCATTGGTAATTTTCATATTTAAGTGGTTTGGGAATTGTTTGGCATGAGATTGTTACTAGATAAACCCCCTAAATCAATCTTAGAACACTTTTAACCAAATCTAGAATTCACTTTGAGTAACCATCTTATTCCTAGCTTGCTTGATATATCTCATTGGTGGTATTTTTGGGTAGCCACTTTAGAGGCCTTAAAATTGATTGTGTCTTGCCTTAAGAGTCCTAAGTCTTATCGGGGAAGCCTCTTGTGTTGGATGCTATTCCTTCACTAAAAAAAGAGGGAAGTTGTTTACTAGGTGACATAGCAGACATCTTTTGATGTTCCACTAGTCTTGGCACCTTTTGAAGGCTTTGCAATTGGTGCAAGATTGTGTGGTAACATTTTGGCACCACTGTCAGAGAATTGAGTCATTCATTTAGAAATCCAAGTCTATGCTTCAAAATTTTTAATTAGTAGAAATCAAAGCCTTATCTAAGTTTACTCATCTAGTGACTCCATTGGGAGGAAATAAGCCCTTTTCCTATGCAAATTTTGCAGACATTATGCTTGTAAGATGAAACAAGCATCATTGTAAAGGCATTGAAGATTCACCTTGGTGATTCCACACATATGCTTGGTATAAGGTGTTAGCCTATTTTCAGATTTTGTATAAAATTGGATATTTTCAATTGAAGGAATTATGGAACCACGAGAATTTCATGAATTGTATCCTCCATTTGATATTAAGGAAATCTTGGATAGCCAAATGAGTTCCCTCGGAAATGGGAGAAGAACATTCCAAAGTTTGATGTCTTCTTGTTATTCAAAACGTCACTACATTCATGATTTTGCTTCGCTTTAATATAATACATGAAGATGTCCTAATAAGATTATTTGTGTTTTCCTCGGAAGAAGACCCAAAGAGGTGGATCAGGTATTCTACTAGCCCAGGGAAAATATCTTCTTTCTCTATTTTGATTCTTCTCTTCCTTAAACATTGGAACTTTTATTATGATGAAAAAAATATAAAGTGATTCTTGAAGATTTTATAGTATCCATATACAAAGATAAAGGGGCACTTCATGAGCCAATCAAAGATCAAGAACACGAGGAACATGTTGGTGAAGAACAAGAACATGAAGAAGAGATTCATAAAGAAAGTCATCAAATATTTGAAGAAGAGAAAGATCTACTTCATGAATCTATTGAAGAAGAAAACCTTGATGAAGTATGTTGTGTTGAAGATCAAGTCCATGAAGAAGACCCTATTAGAGATAGAATCCTTCCTCATGAAGATGAAAAACCGGTAAGCCTTAGGTCTTCTCAAAACTCCTATTTGATTGCTTGTTATTTTGAGAAGATTGAATTTGAAGAAAGGCCCTCAAGTAACAAATAATTTGAGAAGGTATTTGCTCCCCTATTTCATAGAAATGAGGGAATCCAAGCTTCCATCTCTCTTTCACGTGTCAAATCGACATTAAATCACTCTTATAGGGATATGATTCACCCAAGGCAAGAAGTATCTCATAGTATAAATTTTGTAGCCATTTTTTCTTTGTCTTGTCTCTCATGTCATTGAAGATACAACTGGGAATTATGTTTTTGGTGCTAAAATATCTACGAAATGTTTTTTTCAAATTATGGTTTGTTGTAAGGATTTCCAATCACACATAGAAAGACAACAAGCCTTAATTTGGGAGCACCTTTTTTTCAAGATTTGAATTACAATCTCATTTTTCATCTAAATCTTTGTCAAGCAACCATGAGGTATTTTTCAAATTTTGTGATTCCATCCAAAGCCTTGAGGAGGGACATTGTTTGTAAATCCAAAGTGGCCATTTATTGAAGTATGTGGATCAACCTTATGAGATGCAAGGGTTGAATTATGAAGGCCTTGCTTGGAGCAAGGATGATGCATCATTGATATATTGCAACTCTATTCAAATATGGATAGAGAAAGCTTATGGATGCACATGCCACCTTTGGCATAATTTTTGTTGCACTTGTATGTCAGCCAAGGAGTTGGATTATATGTTTGGTCATTATGTAGTTTTTGTACCAATTCATGATCACTTTGTACTTGATATATCCTTATTTTGGTTCATAAATAAGCACAATGGTATAAATTTTGACATCGATCAGATGCTAGGGTGGCTTCATTGGTTGTATGATTATACATAACACTTACGTTTTGGGAACTCAGAGTATCATAGGTCATTGTGATCATCACAGTGTTATGCATCTTGATTGTGTTTTTTTATTTACTTGCTTTCAATTATTGTTTGACCATATGCATTTATAATTAGTTAAAATTTGATTTAACTGTTTATAACAAATAACAACAAAATTAAAAAATGATTTATAGATTTTGTTTCTTCTACTATACTTCCATTCATTGTGTGGACTGGTCCCTTTTCTTTGTTTTTTACTAATGATTTTATGTTAAAATGTACCTGACATTTGGTTTTGGATACTGCAGTGTAGGTCTCCCTTGGAGTTCCAGGAGATCGATGAGGTCTCACATGCTCTAAGGGTGAGCACATGTCCCTATGTTGGTTTACATGTTACCCCCCCACATCTAGGGGTAACTAGAGACATATTTGTTTCTCCGGTGATCCACATCATAGACAACATTTTAAATGATGAAATTTAGGATTCTCTATAGATAGTTTCCTATAGATGCCTCCCAATTTATGCTTAACGTGCTCATATCATATGATAGGGTGCATGATACCCATGAGGTACCTTTATTTCAATGCTCATATTAGTTTTTTCTTTGTTTGCTAGTTTTTCTGTGACTTGTGGGACTAGCCTATGGATGATATGCCACTACCTAGGGGCATCTAATTAGTAAAAATCACATGGGGATCACACCCGCCTTGAGCCACCAACCCTTAACATGGTTGGATTTTTTGGGTGTCTCCTACTTCTGGATTACTATGAGTTTCAAACCTTGGCCTCCTTACATAACGAAACCCTCGAAATCCAATCAAGCTAGCATGATTTGACTTCATAAGCATGGACATGTGGTGGGATTTGATCTACTTATGTGTGCACAACTCACAAGAATATTTTTTAATATAAATTCATTGTGTGAAACCACACGTTCGATCTCTACTTCAAGGTGTCCCCATGGATCCATGTTAAGTGACCCTCATTGGAATTAAACATTGCCCAATGGTGAAAAACTCTCGCTTTCCACCATTGGATCCAACTCCATTTGGTATATTTCACATTAAGTGTTAATGCTCAATGTTTTGACGTGAAAGTAGTGACCATGGGTTGAATCAGATGACAGATCATGATGGATCATGATACTTTGGATTTATATCTTTTTCCTTATTTCAGCTTGTTGGTCATCATCATCTCTTAGTCAATAGTTGTCACTCTTTGGAAAATTTGTACTACTAGGGGACCTTAATAGGGTAACACGGCCCATATCCAAATCCGTACACAACATTCTCTGTATTTACCATCTTTGTTATCCCTTCTTTTGGGTTAGTTGTCATATGTTACCCATAAAGGTTCATTCCTCATAATCCCATGAGAATAAGGAGATAGAATGCTCGAGGTCAATGCAACTTGATATACAAAAACTTATAGAAAGAGAAAATGTTAAACTCAAAATGGAAAGAAAAACAAAGAAGAAAAGGCGCTAAAGTAAAAACCAAGAACATAAAACATGGGCTTTACCTCACTTAAGAGGCCATCAATTTCATGTCCTATGCAAGAAATGCATACCTAATGAAAAAGCCTCAAAAAATGAAGATCAAAGGAAAATATAAAAGAATAAATAAAGAAAATGAAATGGGGGCTTGGAAAAGACTATTTCCGATGAAAGGGCAACTCATTGCCTAAGTTCTCCCTCATACAAATGTGCCCATGAGGATGACTATCATACATAACCTTTCATGACTATGACACCACCCATGTGCTGATATTTGATGTAACTACGTAAGATATTCTTTTATATTGCATTGGTCAAACCTCTAGAAGGTTATTGTTATCTTGTTGTCATTAACCGACCAAAAGGAAACAAATTATTATTTTATTGTTATCTCATCAAAAGTAAAATAAACCCCTTAGGGCTGGGCGCTCTTTTCTAGAGTCAATGAAGTGGCAACAGAGGCTTCCATTTCCTCTCATTTGTACACAGATTAACTCAATTCTCTTATGTATCTTATACAACAAGGAAGGTCTAGTGCAGTAGAGGTCTCTATTTTTGGTCTTTGGTATTTGGTCTTGGTCTATTTGTGGAGAGCATAACGTGACATTGTACTGGTAGAAGGAATCTATATTCAAGAATTAATTTCTCGATTTTCTCCCCCACGACGGTTTCCAAGGATAATCTGTGTATCTCTATTGTTTATGTGATTGCTTATCTTTCAATGATCCTATTACATACAATTGTTAATGAATGCTAAAGAAGATAACTATAACTTCTAAAAATTCAAACATGGCATTAGAGAAATTACATAAAAGACAGTTCATAGATCTAGAAGACAAAGGGAGTCACTTTTCTTGATAGAAGTGGTTTCCATACAAGACAAGACAACCAACAAGTGTGCCCTAGTGGAGCCGTGCGATCTTACCTCGATCGACTTAAGAACTTAATTTGTGTTTTAGGAAGGATGACTACCGAACCAAGATTGATGAAAGGATGGAGGGAGATGAAAACTCGAGCATGGAGGTACATAGTATCCTCCTAGAAGAACATGATCTAGAGAAGTTCACTAAAGAAGAAGTTTCAGAACTAGAGGGAGATGAGGCTAAAGCAAAACACACAAGAAGGATATGGTCAAAGCAAAGAGGATTATTTTAGACTCCATTAAGGACCATCTATTCATCACATATCTTCATTGTCCACTCCAAAATAAATGGTGGATGCCTTAACCCGACTGCTTGAAGGCAACAACATCAACTCAAGAATGACCTTGAGAACTCAGTTAAATAATGTGAGGATGCATAATTCAAAAACCATACACTCTTACTTCTCAAGATTGAACTACAGATCAAGGAGCAGATAGAATCCATTGCGATACCGTGAATGTGGATAAGAATGGCTTATGAACACTTGAAGTGGACTCCTCAAGGTCATGGGATGCATTTATTTAAGGATATGCTCAAGAAGGAAGCTACACAAGTTCAATAGGCTATGGGAATATTGCAACCAAGAAGAAGCAAGGAAGACATCAAGAGAAGAGAATATGACAGATAATGATCAATCCCTATCCTCCCACACTAGGAAAGGAAAGAAAAAATAACCCTCCTCACCTGTTGGGAAAAATACCTTATGGACTAGCAAACTAGGGTCGACTTGCATGCATATTTTGAATCTGAATAGAAACTACTTCTTTACCTACAACCCAAGATTTAAACCCCTTTTCACAATAAATGCATGGAAAAAGGACTAACCTTGTTACTGATGCTCGATGTAGATCCTCCATTGCTCTTCAATTACTTGCTTGCGCCGCCGCTCCAATGTGATGATCTGGACTCAAGACAAACAACAACTATGCATGCATGCTACTTTTATCAAGGGTTAGGAATCAAGCATAAATTAATCAAACCACAGACAATTCATGCATTGGGACGGGAAAGTATTCTTCTTATTAATGAAAGTGAATCAACTTACAAAAAAGCCGAGACCGACCATCGCTCCTTGAACATGATCCTGGGATCCTCCTCTTATTTTTCCTCCAACTACTTTGCATTAAGTCTCCTTTGGCATGAGGAAAGGCTAAAGGGTTGGGACAATGGATTACGAATGGGCAGAGTTTGTTCGCTATATTTTTTCCTCCTCCAAATGGTTCTACCCGCTCTTTTTATAGGCCAGAAGGCTAGGTTTTGGATTAACTCTCGTCCATTCATGGCTGGGAGTTTCAGTTTAACTGACCCATAGTTTTTTGTTCCGTCGGAAACTTTCCTTTTTTCGTGCTTTGTTAGGTACACACGGGCTATTGTGAGTCAGCCAGCGTGTACACGCGTGCAGTAATGGGTTAGGGTGCGTGGGCCTTGAAACAAGAGGATTTTCAAAGAGTTGTTCAACATAGTTTTGGCAAAGAAGGGATATGAGTTGGCCTGATGCCAGGTAAGCATATGTGGTGCAATTTAGGGTTATAACAGATGCCCCCTAATGTCTGAGGTCAGAAGAACATCTGATGGCCGAAATACATTACCAATCTTTACTGATGTGCCGAACGATTGAGCCCAAGGATCAGGGACCAGGAGGTGCCATCTACAAAATAACAAATGTCTCACCGAGGCGGGCATACCCATGCTCGGGATAAAAGAGAACCATGCCTACCAATCAAATACACTATAGATCCATGTCAAATAACTATAAAGAGTAGCCTCGAATAATACNATACACAGCGGAGCTACATCTCGAAATCAAAAATATATACATATAGAGTATCCATCTTCCAAAAGTTGATTCGACCTGATGGCTGGACTTCAGAGCTCGAGAAACAACTTCAAAATATTCTAAAACTCGGGTAGGAGTGTAATATCAGTGTACAACTGTACTACCCAGAGGTCTTCGACGACTCGTCGGTTATGGACTTGATAATCTTGATGATCGGATTGAAGGCTTCAGTGATTTCGAACAAGGAATTGATTGGACGTTCAGGATGGCCGGGTATGCAAACAAGAGACATATTGCAGAGGGGTCGACACAGGCTCAGTGACAAAATTCCCTTGGACAATAGCACGACAAGTGATAAGACTGAGGTAGCATATATGTTAATCATAAGTCTACAAAGCAGGAGGCAACACAAACTCTCCATATGTTTGGAAGAATAACCAAACGGTGGAGGACACAACTCTATATAACGAGAAAAGCTTCCTAAGTTCGTAATACATCCCATAGTCTAATGATCAAACGAACATATGTGCTTTATCCAAGGGCGACTCATTATGCTGCCAATAAAGAAAATACTTTTCCCATCCTCTTTTTGGGGTATATTTGATTTTTTTGTTCTTTTCGATAATTTTGAAAAAAGAATAAAGGAATATTACGTTACAATGGAGGAACGAGTACTGCAAACATACAAGCTCAAGGCACAAGGACAAGACTGATGCTCTGGTAAAATGATACTCGGGAAAAATCCTCCGGTGGCCAAAGGTGTTAAGACGCAGAAACAAACTGTCACAAGGCTAGTGGATAAGGTATGCAAATGCGGTTGATAGAACACACATTGGTAATGTCCTTCGATGTAAGTTTAACGAGCCCAGAGAAGGTAAGCTCAGTGGTTTTTCATATTTAGAGAGTTTGAAAAAGCATAAAAGGAGACTCCGCTGGGGTACCTTTTTCGACAATAGTCTATTCGGTTCGAAAAAGGGATAAACTAGCACCGATTAGACGTCAATTCAAAACCATTTTAACGAGTGTGACAAGTAGAAGATCACTCGGCCATTTTTTCACTTTTAAGGAGTCTGAAAAAAGATTAACTATGGACTCCGTCAGGAATATTCTTTTGGACCAATTTAATGAGTGTGAAAGAATAAGGTCACTCGACAATCTTTTCAATTTTAGGGAGTCTGAAAAGAGCTTAACTATGGACTCCGTGGGGGTTTCTTTTTCATAAATTTAGTCCCCCAGGCCCGAAAAAGGAATAAAATTATACCTGAGAGTACTCTTCTAAAGAATGAGAATTCGATAGAGTATACCTTTGTTTGTACAGTTGACCGTCCGTACCTAAAAAGGGGTAAACTACCGCCGGACAGACGTGACTTCAAATTTCAGTTTAACGAGCGTGAAATGCTACAAGATCGCTCGGCAAGCTTTTCATTTTTAGAGGGTCTGAAAAGGGCTTAAAAGGAGACCCGTTATTTTTTGGGAGTCCTGAGGGTGAGCCAAAGAGTGAAAAAGACTCATGCAAATGAGGCTCAAACTCATATTCAGGAAAGACTATATGGACTCCCGAGCCTACAGTGTTTTTAGAAACGACATGGACACCATAATGCAACCAGGACCTACCTAGAGCATCCATGTTCTAGTAATCTCTACCACCAAGTTGTGATACTTCTAGAGAAGATATGATGGTTCTGTGTCACAACCTTATGGGATCGATCCTATAGTAGAAGAAAAAGACAACGAGATGAAAAAGTTGGGGTGGTAACCTAACCTATATGCTCAAGTTGATTCTTGATTTTTTATTTTTTATTATGGACCATCAATATTTTCTCAAAACTCAAAAAAAATGTCCCAATACCTGATCAAATCCCTCCCATATAACTCCTGGATCACTCTAAATGGTTTTTGGTATAAAGAAACTGATAAGGGAGGCCAAAAAAGTGACAAAAAGAGGCCAAAAAGTCTATAAATAGAA
>SNQJ01S0038181.1:4255-48178 GCA_010110895.2 Picea sitchensis | reverse complement strand
ATATATATATAATGATTTGGTTAGTTTTTATAATCAAAATTGAATTAAACAAGAGAGATAGTTGCAAAGCAGCTAGTCCCTGACATAGAGAGGGACATAGTGTCAGATACTCATAGGCCTAGAACCTCTGTTCGGAGAGGGGAATTAGGCAGTGTTTTTTTAAGTCGTTTGCAAAACTGGTTGCTCGAGTGAAGTGGTAGAGATTAAATTGTGATTTCTATTTACACCTATTGTGTAAGAGGCTTCATCATATCTTACAGAACTCATAGGCCTAGAACCTGTGTTTGGAGAGGGGAATTAGGCAATGTTTTTCGTCCTCATCAAAATTTAATTTATTATTATTATTTATTACTTTTTTACTCCCTATTGTTATAACACTACATTTGTCCTCATCGGAATTTAATTTATTATTATTATTATTATTTATTACTTTTTACCTCTCCGTTGTTATAACACTACATTTGTCCTCATTAGAACTCTTGAGATTAATCATTGTAAGTGTTTCAACATCTCTATTATTGTGTTGTTTTCATTTTCACAGTTTTTGTGGCACTCAACATCTCTTATTCATGAAACAATAAACAGTACGTCGCGCAAGTGCTAACACATATTACTTTTAACTCTTGAGATTAATCATTATAAGTGTTTCAACATCTCCATTATTGTGTTGTTTTCATTTTCACAGTTTTTGTGGCACTCAACATCTCCTATTAATGAAACAGTAAACAATGTGTCACGCAAGTGATTACACATATCACTTTTAACCATTTCACATTGCAAATCAACATAGGGTGAATCATTCAATTGGTATGTTTGGATTATTTTATAATACAAATTTTTTACACAGTTAATTATTTTTTATATACTTATTTTTTCTCAATATGAAAAAGCATAATAGTTGACTCAAGTTAAACATAATAATTAACGATAGTACCAGTCATAATTTTGATACGTGGAGGGCCCAACATGTATTTCATCGATAGCCATAGTGTGCTCTGGTGTTCTACCAAATATCCCCTACTTCGACATGGATTTTGTGATCATGATTTTCATTTTCGGGGCTTCTGGCATTTCGAACAAGGGTTCCACTAACTCTGATAGTAGTTGCAGTACTAGTAACAATAATATCTCCAGAGATTCCACCAGGGGTTCACAGGATTCAGAATGCAGTTGCTATTCCTTTCAGACTATTGGAATCAAAGAGCAAATTTGCTTACCTTTGGGCACCATTTGAATCACAGGTTCGTTCTTCATAGGGATTTGGTATGACATATGCTTGGCCCTCTCGACTATGACATCTTTGATATCCTTATAATATCCTACATTGGGTGTGTCGGGCTTCTACTTGTGCCTGAGCTTGCTTTAATCCTTGAGGAGATTCCACCATTTGTCCTTGCACATGGTGGGGGACCTGTCACAACCCCTCTCCCTCATTCTCTGCAATATTTGTTTCCACGGGTGCTTGTTGGACTTGGAAGTATTGAAGAGACTCTCTAACTCTTATATGTAGGCAAGCATGGTTTGAATCTCATCTTGAACCCATGTCTCAGCCCTCTTCTTAGAGGCCCTCAGTTCATGGTCATCCCCGTTGCTCTCAGTGCGAACCATGTGATGTTGATGTTGTTGTTGGAAGAGCATGGACAACATAATTACATGGCATTGGCCAGACGTAGGTCGCAAGTTTGAATACTTAGCTCGAATTGGGTGGGGGCTTCTGGAATTATTTTTTTAATAATTTGGAGGCCGAGAATGGTGGCCTGGGACAAAAAGACGAAGGAATGGAAAGTAGGCTCTGTGCAGAGCACAGTAGTGCAACGTATACCCTAGTAAGGGAACCTGGATTTGGGTTCGAACGCAAGGGATTCAACACGAATTGGATTTTTAATATGGATTTTGATTGTGATATATGGAAAATGTAATGCATGTGTTTAAATAGGTTGGGACAGGTTTTGAACTTGCAACAATGCATGAATTCCGACCAAGGAGGCCCAAAGTATTCACAAAACTGACGAGTACATAACTCACCAGGACTTCAACGAAGCCGAGGGAATGGATGCCTTCGAAAGATTCCCTAATTCTTTTAGTGTCGGAGCAATCGATTTGGATGGCGAAGACCTGGGCCTTCTCCTCCCTTGCAATCTCGCCATTGAAGCACAATAGCTTATCTGCACATACAAAGTAGGTTTCAGGTCTTCCTAGTTTTTCTTGGTTTCAAGTTTTTCTCATTTATCCTGACTTTTCAAAGAGAATAGATTTTACAGACATATCAACTACATGAGTTGTGGCCAGGCGTTGAAGGTGGCTGAGGGAGATAAGGTTTTGGCGGAATTGCATGTAGATTGTCACGGGATGGCATCGACTGTAGCGACAACAATACATAGTGATATAGGTGGATATTGGTGGCCACCCACCTGTTCCAATTGGCTCCTTTTGCCAGTTTTTAGTTCAACACGTTCTTTTGTACTTCTTTGTTATTGTGGGTTCTACACTTCTGAGGTTGTCTGGAGCCCTACACATCTTCCGGGTGGATACTAGTGGCCTCCCACCTAATCCAACTAACTTATTTTGTATGTTTTCATGTCAGCACATCTTGTTGTACTTCCAGGGCTGTTTTGGGGCCCTAAACAGTGTTATTTTGGCTCGCCATAGTCAAATTATAAACAGAGTTAAATTTTATTGGCCTAATGTGTATTTCTCGAAAATACCTTTCCAACGGGATATCACGCGCCTAAAACGGAGATCGTATGCAAACGTTACGACCCCAGGAAGTTAATGTACTAACTTACCCAAACGGGGCCCACGTGAATTTTGTCGTTTCAACTCCTTGGGTTAGGTTTTTGGATGTCTAGGGTTTTGGCATTCCTGTTTAACATAAAAAGGCCTTCAGAGCCTCATTGTAATGATCTTCTTGTGAATGAGCGTAGCCGTCACATCTCTTCTCAGAGATAAAGTTGCTACCATTCTAGCGAGTCTTGCACTCTGTATTTTTACATTGTCTTTACAATTCTTTCATTAATAGAAATCAAGTATTGTTGTATTTCTCTGTTTCTCTCAAGTTTCATGAGTATTTCATTGTAATTTCTCTTCTTTCATTTCATTCCGAACATAATTCGGATCACATAGACTGCAACAACAACAATTGTCATATATACGTGCAGAAGCTCAGAACCTCGGAATGAATCAATTTTATTTAATTTTTAAATCAATTTTATATTATGAGAATTAAGAAAATATTTTTTCCCTCCACCAAGGATATTTCATCTCGTCAATAACATGAGGGCCAATAAAAAAATGGGAATATAGATTTTGAAAATTACAAAAAGGTTTTTTAATTTTTTTAAAAAGAAATAAATAAAAAATAATTCACAACATACAAAAAAACTCCTTAAAAAGATACAAAATCCACCAAATAATGTCCCAAAACGCACTGGTTAATACCCAGTCAACGATAGTTGACCGCGAGGGCGGAAGCTATAGTCCCTAGCCGAAGACAGGGACTAATAAAATAGAATAGAGAACAAAAGGGAGTCATTGAGAGAAAAACTAAAATCCTTATGAACATAGTTATATGTATACTCTATGCTAGAAACTTGAATCCTAAATTTTGGATTGAAGACATGAATGTTTGTAGTTTTTATCATCAAAATGAAACTCATAATTTATATCAAAAATATGATTCTAAAAGATATTGGAACACAACAAAATCAAAATCAATTGTTATTTTTTCAAAAAAAAATTGCTTATTTTCATAATTTCTCTAAGAAAAAGAAGAAATCTAATCATATAAACCATAAATACATTATAATTGAATATAGTAAAGTATCAAAGCCTATAAACAATATAATCCCTAAAAAATATTCATGAAGAGAAATGTGATGTTTGACAAAAGTTGCATAATGTTTACCAATTCTTCTTATTAGTCCCCGCCCTTCGAGCTGTAGGGACTATAGTAAACGATTTTCTCTTTTTCATTAAACTTACATGCAAACCAATGAATTATAAGTCTTTTAACTTAAAGTTTCCTTAAATTCATACATTTTTGAACTTGCACTTTGCTTTTTTATCCTAAGTTGTAAGTTTGACGTCTTATTTGGCCTCATATCGAGGCAAGACTTAAGATAAATTAAAGAGTTTCAATGAGTTTCAATGTTAAATTAACTAATGCTAGAGTGATGTCTAGCATTAATTCATAACATTAAATTTTTTCTCCCATTAACATTGATGTATTTAACCCATGTGTACATGGATTTTGCTTACATGACACATATACCGATTTGAATGGCACAGAGACGTGTCCATGAGACGAGTGCACCTGGCTCTCTATTTCCTCCTAGCTTCTAGATTTTCTTTCTTGGGCATGGTTTCTACTCCACCGTCTGGGAATGGTTTCTACTATGCTCTGCATGAACTGTTGATCATGCATGATGCTCTTCCCTCGATGAACTGCGCTCCATAGGTGGTTTGCACCTCAACTTGTATTAGCTTCCTACTTCTACGATAACACATATTTTGGGCGAGCTAATGGTGCGCGTACAAACGAGACGAGAAGGTGAAATGTTGTGAATGGTTGCAGCTCTTAAGATATTGTGTTGGTGTCATTACATATGAATGGCCTCTATATGCAATAACAATGGTCACAATGGTTGTGGTTAGAATACACAATCCATAAAACAAATTGAACTCTAATATTATTTTAGATTTTGTAAATTACATAAATAATGATAAAAAAGTTGTGTATCTACTAATTGTGTCAATCTTGCAGTGTTAATGTTACCTTGGGAGACGATGCAAAGTATGGCTAAGCGTTGCTTCAAGTGAAGCATTTCTGATTTCTGGTGTACATCTATAGTGTAATATCAAGTCGACGTCACCTTAGAGCCAATGGTTCTATTAGATTGTTATCATATTTGTGTGGTTCTATTAGATTGTTATAATATTTTTATTTAAGCCCCTACTTCAACGTTGGCGAGTGAGTGAAGCATTTATGATTTATGATGTACATCTATAGTGTATTATCATAGTGTATTATCACAGTGTATTATCACATCGACGTCACCTTAGAGCCAATGGTTCTATTAGATTGTTATCATATTTTTATTTAAGCCACTACTTCAAAGCTGGCGAGTGAATCATGCTACTTGTAAAGTAGGAACTAAACTGCATGCAATTATCTTTCTCTACTTCAAATGTAATTGCATGGGAGAAAGCATTCTTACCATTTGGAGTGCCTATTAGGCTAGCAGGCATAACCAGCGTTAGCTTTATCACTGTAGCAACGGCTTCCTTCTCTGCATCCAGGTTTTGAGATATGAGTGAGCCATGTCATTGCCCTCCACGCCTTGAGATTAAAGAACTAATCTAATCTTGTTACGCCTTCAACTTCCACTCCTTAGCCTTTCCTTCAATTACGCCAAAGTGAATTTGTTTCACATGCTGGAGAAAAAGGCCCAAAATCCGTGACCCATAGGTCAAAAGTCGTGAAAGCAACAAAGATTTCCCCTATCAGAGAGACCACCCCTATTCTCTCAGCAGTATCCCAAGTCACTAGAACAACAACAGGAGTCCCATCCATCAATAAAAAAAACACCAATCATATAGAAAGAAGCATAAATTCAATGCATCAAGAAAGTCGTAGCAATTACCAAAACCACAACAAAGGTTGCAGAAATCACAACAATTATGTAAGCAACCCAAATCCTGACTCCCAAAAAAGAATAATTTGTAGCCACAAATAATGCAGCAATATCTCAAGCTATGAGCACCAATACCATGAACTCCGACAATATCTCAAGCTATGAGCACTGATACCATGAACTCCGGGAATATCTCAAGCTATCATCACCGATACCATGAACTCCATAGTGGTAGTCAAAGTGGGGGGTATAGTGGATAAAATATTGATAGTTTATATTCTAAAGCTAACCAAATTCCTATTTCAAGTAGACAAACAGAATTATTTCTTCAAGTACGCAAAAATAAATCAATAAGTTAGAAGAGATTTTGGAATTGAAGTGTGAATTATGAGTGGCTTCGATGTTGGATTTGGTACCTCACACCATATAGATTTTGTGAGTTTGATTGCTGCCAAAACATACCTTTGTCTCTGCTTCTGGCACTAGTTAACTAGCACCTAGCTCTGCTCTTGTCTATGGCTCTCTATTCTATAATGCATGTGTCGGTGGATCTGGATGTTTACCTGGTGGTGGGCAGTGGTGGGTGTTGTTAATCATTTATTTTCAATAACAATACCTGCTCCTGTTTTGGGTATTTTTTTGTGCACTATTTTGAACAAACCCCTAGTTTCATATAGTATACAATATCCTTAGCCATGTTCTTGAAGTACTTGGCTTCATCCTTAGGATCTCCTTTTCGTCACTTGGTTGTTGAGGCTGCAACACTATCGCCAACATTTTAACCGATTGTTTCATTTTCACTGCATTCTACATCGAGGGTTGTTAATAAAACCCCACAAGCTACCTAGAAGTTGATGACACATGCCCCATTACAAAATTCTTACTCAACGAAATATGAACTCTCGACTATTCTTAAATTAAGGCCATCTTTGGTCCAAACAATATCCACTCATTCGCCTCAACAAGCGGTTCAGTTATGTTCCAACCTTACTGCAAACATCAAACATTGTGGGAACAGTTCAGTTCTACTCCAACCTTACTGCAAACAAAAAACAATGTTCTCCAACCTTCTGCTAAATATAAGTTGTACCTTGGCAAAGAAACCAACAACCCTCCTCAATGTTATCGCTAGCTTGGCTCTGATCAGTCAAGCCACTAACAGCCCGACCACACCTTTCCCATATGCTCTTCGCAACAACAATAGAATAAAACAGATCATGTTAGAAGCCTGCACCTAAAAAACGTTTTTACATCCCTTCGTCCAATTTAAGATCCAGTTTATGTAGGCAACAAAGATAGCAGGGGAAGCACCACAGCACATATCGACGACATAGTAATTTGTGTTGAACAAGGAAGTGACAAGTGGTGTAACATGCAATGACTTACTCAGTTTTTACCGAAAAAGTTGTGATGCACCCTTACATGTGTGATAATCTCATTGCAAGTTATGCACGTTTATTTATGTCTATTTATTAAAAAAATGGAAGCCTCGATATTGTGACATCATTAAAATTCATTGTGTCTTCTTGAAAGTTCTTTTTCTAAACACATCTATTTATGTCTATTTATAAAAAAATATTTTTGAATTTCCTTATAAGTTTAGTGTAAACAATCATTATTTTTATATTTTTATATTGTACACAGTGATGCAATTATAATCGAAATTATAGTGTCTTCTTCAAAGTTCTTTGTCCCTCCATGGCTATTTATGTCTATGCAAAACAACAGGCTCAATATGTTTCTTTCATGCACAAACCCTGAGAAATTTCAAGGACACATTTCTCTTCACCATGACCTCTTTCTTGAGGACCTCTATGAACCTCTTACCATAAGCTTGAAAACTTTGGACCTTCACTTTGAATTTAAGTTGTCAGGATCTATAATCATGCACCCCCAACTTCTCAAGAGAACACTTTTACAATACTTTTGGAACCATGACAATGAAAACCCACTTTTATAATGGAATCTTTTACAAACTTTCATCTCAAGACTAAATGTGAACCTCCACTTAGATGTCTTCCCAGCCTCTCCTTGCAATGACCTTCTAATGGCATCTTATAATACTAGGTTCATGTAAACATCCCCAACAACTTTATAATATTCTCTATAACCTTCAAAAGACTTGGTTAACAAAGACCCTTTTTAATCAATAATCTTGACTATGAGTATAACAAAAAATAATAATTCATGGAGGCTAACCATAGCAATTTGACCAATACATAGCATACCTTCATTGTGACCTCAAATAGTACAACCAATATTCTTCTTTTCAATTTGTTATCCTCGTATGGCATTTTTCAATAAAAGAAAAATATAGTCCATCATTTCCCAAATGTAAGATAATGCCTCCCAATATTATTTTCAGTTGTCATGCACATGTGTTGTTGATGATGCCTCTTTTTCAAAACCATGAGGCCACTTCTTAAATTCTTGAACAAATGTCATCGTAGTCAATTCCTTCCACAATCTCCTCCATGAACTTAACCACAAATTCTAAACTTACTTTGCTCCATCACCTATAATGTCTACAACACCTCCTTTGTGACATTGGAATGTATACAAATTAGTATTGTCATAGTTCTTCATGGTTTCACAATTTTAGGCCATTGCTCAATCTCACACATTGGCACTAATGTGACCAACAAATTGACACATATGATCTACACAGGAATTTTCCTCTCAATAGTGTTCCAATAAACCGATCTCTGACACATGGGGAGAATGGTTAACACACGAACAACTTGGATTTGGTTGATGTACAACTCATATTGGAGACCATAATTCAACTTTCCTATATGAAGAGTCCAATAAACTCAACAATACTTCACCCTCTTCGATTTCCAAGGGTGTTATGGTGAGAAGCTCTATCTAACATGAAGTCTTCTTCACTAGGACACTCCATTTCTTCACAAGGTCACACAGGGTCTCAGTCTCATGCGAGTAAGTAATTTTAGTTGGTAGATTCTTTCTTCTTGATGGTGACTATATTCTAGAAAACTACGACTCCTTCATGTGTGGCTTCCTTCTATTCCTTCATGGAAACTTCAATCTTCATGGGCACATTGCATACATGGTCAAGCTTCGGTTGGTTTCGATAGCAAGTTGCAAGGTTGGATGAGCATGTCTTGGGCAGGCTTGCACAATGGAAAGGCATCCCTAACTAGCAAATGGATTGGAAAAGTGACTTGGCTAGCCTTATAGACTTCGGGTCCTTGGCCAACTTGTGAACCCAAGGAGATGAGAACTACATTGCTTTGGGATTGCATCATGCAACAAGAATGCCTTCAGGAACAAGTAACCATTGGATGCACAATTATTGGGTGCATGGCATGTTGGCACAAGATGTCAAAGTGAACAATTGTTCTGTTGGGCTCAAGCCATTAGTGGATAATTCAACTTTGGATGCGTGCAACTAGAGTTAGTGGATGAGTTGAATCATGGGTCCACTTGTGCATGGAGTCAGTTGCAAGGTACCTCACCTTAAGGAAAGGAATAAAGCACACTTCATATATAAAGAGGACACCTCACACTACAAATTCATCCATTCATCATTGGACATTCATAAAAGGGTGGACAAGGAGATTTGTGGTTGTGCTAAATATGGGGTTGGCACAATGGAGTACTTGGATACCGGTGGAGTGAACAAAGGAAGAGTCGTGACCTACAAGAGGTAGGCCTACTACAAGATTCGTTTTTCCATTAATTCTCCTTTAAAGAAGAAGGTGGAAGACTTGGAACTAGTCTAAGTGCAACATAGTTTGAAGGTGAAGTCAAAAAACTTGGGAGCATTCTGAGTGTAGTAGACTTCAAGGGAAACGGTAGAGGTTTTAGGTGCCTTGACAACAATTTTAGGAAAGTTCATGGCAGAAGGTCGTGAACGTGATTCCAAGGTTAAGGCATGAATAACCTTTGTTTTGTGAATCTAGTTACGGTGAGTGGGTTGAAGGTGGTATCCTTGGTAGATATTGGTGCAACCCACAACTTTGTAAGTGAATAGACTACTACAACATTTCATTGTAATCCTAATAGTAGCATGGCCATGTTCAAGGTGGTGAACTCAATAATGAATCCAATAGTAGAAGTAGTTCCTTAAGCACATTTGAAGGTTGGGGAATGGTTTGGTAGTTTGGACTTGAAAATGCCTCCATGGGATGATCATATAGGCATCTTAGGGTAGGAATTTCTCAAGCTTGCCAAAGCAGTGCCAATGCCTCATGAGAATTGTTTGATGTTCTTCGATGGAAACAAGACTTATGTTGTGCCTATGATGACTAAAAGGAAGTTGGGAGGATGCCAAGAATGTTAGTCATGAATTTTATTGAGGTAGCCATTGAATCCACAAACAAGGCTTGTGTCATTGCACTACAATAGGAAACATGGTTTTGGGTAGAGAATCCTTGGGTTCCCAAGAAGGTGAATACCATGTAGAGATAAGTTTGAAAACATTAAAGACTTAAGTGGATTTAGTCTTCAAAAATATTGAACTATTGTGTGCTTTGAAGAACTATATTCAAGACATTAGAGGCAAGACTAAACTTGAACCAATAATAGTTGTGGAGGTTGCCAACAAAGGCACTCACTAGGACGCAACTTGTTCCATGAAAAATTGTGCACAAAAGGAGGAAATCCAAATGGATGTCTCATTTTTTTATGGAAAATGACCTAAGGTATAAGCAGTGCAAGGAGGCACTCACATGATATGATTCCTAGTTGAAATATGTTGGAGGGGTTGAAGGAAGGGTTGGTGAATTTGAGCCTTCGATTGGAGCACTTCAACGTTGTAAAGACCGAGAAGTTGAGGACATTGTTGACATTATTTCAAATGGATTTCAAGACTTAGAGGCAATGATATTAGATATCGGTCAACCATACATTCAAAATAAGGTGATGAGTAAGTATTCTAAGAGGTGAGATAGGAAGAGACGACAAGAGGAAAAGGTGACTAAGGTACCTTTGTTGACAATATAAGTAGTTTAAGACTCATAGTTGGATCCAGAAGTGAGAAATGAATATTCCCTTGTTCGTGATGCAATTGACATCATATATTTTTGTAGATTATCCATGGGGATCTATGAATTTCAGTTGACGAAAAACAAATTAGAAGAATTGGGATGCAGACCATTAGAGAAGGAGGCAATTCTAAGATACTTGAGAATAAATCACAAGTTAGAAACTTTGGTTGGAAATGGCCTTGGTAGCCACTTGCCATCTCCTTTTCTATGACAAGTCGTAAGGTTTGTCACTATGTTACAGGAAAATCCCCCTGCAAACAGGTGAATCCCCTCTTGGACTATAGACTCCTAAGACCAAGACAGAAAGGTGATAATGTTGATCACTGACATCCCTTTAAACCTATATAAGATAATCTATAGAGAAGAGGAAGAAGATGTACCTTTTTACGATGTTTGTCCTCGCCCAATCCAAGTTGAGCTCTGGTCCCCAAGCTCTTCAACAAGTCCTGCAATCCAATAAAAGACAAATCATGTTTCCTATTCTACTATGATTAGTTTGAAACTAAATCTATCCAAAAGGAACAAGTCCATGAGAAATACACATAAACTTGAAGGAAAAATGCCAAGCACATATATATTAATTAGAACAAAGAAAAGTACTTACAAATGTAGATGCAGATGTAGCAGCCTCACTAAGATCTCCTTGTCCAACCCCTTTCTCGAAAGATCCACAATCAAAATAACAATACTTTTCACTGATTATTCTCCCTCACTTCTCATGAGATCATAAGTTTGGTGTCTCTAAACTCCTCTATGCCTTCCTCCTCCATGGAAAGCCCTCATTATATAGGATTTGGAGGCTTAACCACCATGGAGAGGATCTCTCATCATATCCACTAAAAAATGGATCTCTAAGATATTTAGGGAGAAAATATTTCTTAAGGATTTTAGGGAGGAAATATCTCTCAAGGATTTTAAGGAGGAAATATTTCAACCATCCATGAGATCCTCCACCTTCCCTAAAAAATAGGAAACCAAGTGTGAGGTGGATTCTCATACTTAATTACTTATTTTTCATGAATATTAATAATAATTCATGTGCACTTGATTCTCACATTTAAATAATCTATTTTTTCATGAATATTAATAATTATTCATGTGCACTTGGTATTTTGGCCTTCATGTAATATATCCCTCCTCCATATTGACTAGGGATTGTGACATAGGTTATTCCATGGTGTCGATGTGTATGAGACACTCATATGACACTTTACAACACTTAGGATGAGGTACCTAGGTGTGTAACAGAATGCCCCCTAAAGTGTGAGGTCAGAAGAGAGAATGATGGTTGAAACACTTGAAAAATATTTAATGCAAGGGTGTGGAGTTGGAGAACGTGGAAGAAGATGCAAACAACCATCAAACAATATTAATATATGTTCCATGTTCGAGGCAGGCATACCTATGATCAGAATACAAGATGACTCAAATCATGGTCGCTAACAAATACACTGCGGATCCATGAAAAATATTGACTAAGGATATGGCCACCAAAGATACAATGTGGATCCATACCTCCATAACATGAACTGATCGTAGCCACGAAAAATACACAGTGGATCTATGAGATGATAAAACATAGCCACAGACCAATACAATGTGGATCTATGTGACAGTCTATATCAGCATGCTCAAATGATCTCCTTCGTAACCTGGGCAAAGTAGTTAATAGAGTGAAATCTCAACCCAGGGTCTTCGTCCCAATCCCGATGTTGTACGAATCTAGCCATGTGAATAGATGTTTTGATGTCGCACATGGTAGAAACCACTTGTTTTCCGGTCATTGAGGTAAATCGTTAACAAGTGTGGGGAAATCACCAATGATGTCAACGACTCCCAAGGTACCCTAGTACATTCCAGCGAATGTGAATAAATGAGGTGAGGTAGAACATTCGTGGAATCATTCGATCAAATATCAATGATGAAAACCTATTGTCAAAGGAAAGGAGGCCTGCCATTGAGGCATTCAGGTCCCAAGGTACTAACTGGTTTCTAAGTCTAATTCTTGGATGATGTGTTGAAGTCGACAGGAAGAGACTCGTCGAAGGAGGGCCTTGATGTATCCCTCATCAACGACACAAAACTAACATAGGAAAGTGATCTAAGATGGTTATTCAAATGAGTATGGACTGACACAGGAAATGGAAACTGGTAATACTCCAGATGGATGGTTTGAAGTGAAACTTCCCTTGAACATGATGAGGCACGACAACTAACTTGGCAACATTGACTCGACGAGTACCAAAATATAATGTGATGACAATAAGAGCACTCTTCGACTGGACAAAAAAGTATGGAAACACATGGAATTGGTATGACTCAGAGACAAGCAGATTACCCAAATGTAAGATGAAAAACAAACATGTGCCATGTTCAAGGGCGACAAAAGATGCCATAAAGGATTCTTAAAACTTGACCAACTTCCTTCATTTTTTTCCCCCACCCAAATAGATGAGTACCTCTTTTTAATTTAATGAGCTCGAGGATGGTAACACATACTCGATATAAATCACCTTTGGTAAGTTCCTCTTCCTTTCTTTAACGAACTGGAAGAAGTAAGGGTTCGTTCCCATATGGGCCCTTCAATGTGTGATTTTTAACAAGTCCAGAGAAGGAAAACTTAGTGGTTTTTCATGTTTAGAGAGTCTGAAAAGTACTTAAAGACGACTCTAGTGTTGTCCTTTTTCATAATTTTAGTCTCACGAGGCCGAAAAATAGATAAATTATCACTCGAAAAATTCCCTTTCAAACCTTTTAACGAGTGTGAAAGGAAGCAAGATCACTCGACAATATTTTCATGTTTAGTGAGTCTGAAAAGAGCTTAAAGGAGACTTCAGGGGGTTCATTTTTCATATAACCTTTACGAGTACGAAAAAGTGATAAAAGTATACTCGGTTACATTCTCAGGTATTTACGAGCACGAGAAAGAACAAATACTAAGATCAATATTGGCTTCATTTTTACGCAAGCTTGAAACAAAATAAAACCATGCTTGTAAATTCCCAACGTAATTTTCAAAGGTAGGGATACCCATGGATGGTTGGTACTTTTCCCCCAACTTGAAAAGCTAGTGGCTTAACTCCAAAATGATAATCAAAGGCTAGAGACATGCCCCCCCAAGCTTCATTTCAATGGAGTCGTCAGTTTCTGTTACAGGAAAATCCCCCTACAAACAGGTGAATCCCCTCTTGGACTATAGACTCCTAAGACCAAAACAGAAAGGTGCTAACGTTGATCATTGACATCCCTTTAAACCTATATAAGCTAATCTATAGAAAAGAGAAAGAATATGTACCTTTTTACGATGTTTGTCCTCACCCATTCCAAGTTGAGCTTTGATCCCCAAGCTCTTCAACAAGTCCTGCAATCCAATCAAAGACAAAGCATGCTTCCTATTCTACTATGATTAGTTTGAAACTAGATCTATCCAAAAGGAACAAGTCCTTGAGAAATACACATAAAATTGAAGGAAACAAGCCAAGCACATATATATATTAATGAGAACAAAGAAAAGTACTTACAAATGTAGATACAAATGTAACAGCCTCACCAAGCTCTCCTTGTCCAACCCCTTGCTCGAATGATCCACAATCAAAATAACAATAATTTTCACTGATTATTCTCCCTCACTTCTCATGAGATCATAAGTTTGGTATATTTAAACTCCTCTATGCCTTCCTCCTCCATGGAAAGACCTCATTATATAGGATTTGGAGGCTTAACCACCATGGAGAGGATCTCTCATCAGATCCACTAAAAAACGAATATCTAAGATATTTAGGGAGAGAATATTTCTTAAGGATTTTAGGGAGGAAATATCTCTCAAGGATTTTAAGGAGGAAATATTTCAACCATCCATGAGATCCTCCACCTTCCCTAAAAAATAGGAAACCAAATGTGAGGTGGATTCTCACACTTAATTACTTATTTTTCATGAATATTAATAATAATTCATGTGCACTTGATTCTCACATTTAAATAATCTAGTTTTTCATAAATATTAATAATAATTCATGTGCACTTGGTATTTTGGCCTTCATGTAATATATCCCTCCTCCACATTGACTAGGGATTGTGACATAGGTTATTCCATGGTTTCGATGTGTATGAGACACTTATATGACACTTTACAACACTTAGGGTGAGGTACCTAGGTGTGCAAATTTCATGTGTAACACACTACCTAGGTTACAAGAGGTGACATGAAAATTTGCAGAAGGATTAGAGACCTTTCCATTATTAAAAGGAGTTGTACAAGATGATTGAAGTACAGATGGAATTGATTTTTTGGGCATGAAGAAGTGCATTCTCATGGATTGGACTGATCACCCAACTAGTTCAATGTAATGTCATTGATCTGAAACCCTTTGTAATTGTACATATAGGTTGGTGAGTCGATTGGTACCAAGTGTAAATGTAATGAACATATAGGCTGGTGAACCGTGGGCACCTGGTTTTGGTGTTGCGCACATCAGAGTAGTACACAGAGAAGTGTTGGCAAAGATAGGGTGCGCACATTTTGTGTGTTGCATGCACCTGCGTAAGTGCACACATTGTACCATGTTGTGCGTAATTGGGTAAGTGCACGGTAAGGACCTGGATGTGTGTAGAGTTGAAGATGTGTGTGTGTGAGAGAGAGAGAGAGAGACAGAGAGAGACTCTATATGTTTTGAGGTCAGAGATCCTGTGCGATTATGAGACTGGTCATCCTGGATGCAGATAGGCTAGTGTGCCTATCCATATAAATATAATCATCATTATTAATGTAGTATTGCATCGGTGCGCATAGACAGACTCAGACAAGAAGACATGGGGGGCCAACTCCACCGAAAAAGGGAAAAGGGGGGAATATTTTAATAATATTTTCGAAAAGTGTAATGTGGATATGTTTTTATCTTAAGTTCCCGATGGTAGGGATCGGGTCACCAAGTGGCTTAAAGATACTTCTAAAGGTGACAAGTGTCAAGTGGAAGGCATGCAATATATATTGTTGGACTTAGTGTATTTTGGGGATTATGCGGGATTTGCATTATTATCCATTTGTTCGGAAGAGGAATTCATGTTGCAGGATCTCATGAACAGAAGTGGGTAAGATTGTATGGAAAATGTGATTATTATCTTATCTGCACAAAGAAGCTTGTAAGGAGTTGTGGTGTTGTAATATGAGTTTCCTATTAAGGAGGTGGGTTGACAGACAGTGAGAAATCTCTCTGCATGAGAGATTGGTTGTTGTGAAGTTGTTGTCAGACCCGAGAGCATACTCTCTCGGTGAGAGTATTGTTGAGTCTTTCTCCCCAGTGAGATAAGCATTAGTCACAGGGCTCAGAGACTTCCTGTCTGGCCTATTGTTGGTAACCCTAGCAAGGGAAGTGGACAACCAAAGGACTGTTCGGTAGAGAAGGGGCACACTTCCTTGGGTGTGACAGGTGCTTGGGGAATGAGGGACTATGGGCTAGTTGCAGCAGTGAGAACCCAGGATTGAGMAATTATGTTGAGAGTCATACTTTAGTGTGTCACTAGAAGTTTTTTTCTCTGGTGGAGTTTGAGCCCTAGCTCAGGGGTGACCTGTTGCTGAAATCTTATGAGAAACAAAGTCTATGGTTGGGAGGAACGTCTTATTCAAGGCCGCAGTTGGTGACTTTTATAAAAGATAAGTGTTCTTTATGTGCTTCTCGTGTTTTCTGTGTGCTTATTTATGAATGATTAATATGGATTAATTCTTGTATCTAGTCGCATATAAGTAATTGTTGTTGTTATGTTTAATATTACTTGCATGTGTAAGTATGGTGCTTATAGCTTGTATTTGTAGTTGGGAATGGATTTGACAAATGTGGATAATCTTGCTAGTTAACTTAACCTTGTGATTTTGGTTATGGGTCATCAAGAAGAGGATTGGGTGGTCGGTTGCGCAGGATTGCACCCTATGTGAATCAAGAGGATGGAGTTTGTTTGTACAGACAGAGAATTAGACTCCACGCAAAGTGAAATCAATATTGGCGCACGACGTCTAGATGGATGTGTGCGTGGTTATGTTGTGTGATCATCATGTTGGTGCACGCAGTTATTATGTTACTTCCACTGCTTAAGGTTATATTAAAAAGGAGAATGTTGTTTATGATGTTATAAGTTGTGTGGCATGACTCAATCTTGGGTTGAGTGCGTTAATTCAAGTGATATTGCGCGGACTTATGTTAGAGTAGAATCTGCACAGTAAAACACCATAGTAACATTGATCAGTAATATGTTGGGGATGTTACAGTTTGGTTGACTTAGAGCTACAAAACTTGAGGTTGAGTGACATGGCCTAGCCTGGGGTGGTTGGGGACATTATGTTCTGGTATCAGAGCTATTGGTTCAACATTGGACTTGTATGGGCCAGAGACTAGCATGAATAGAAACGTGTGTTGAGAATTAGTGTCGCGTAGCGCAGAGTTTAGTTTGCGCGGAAAACCATTAGTGTGCGGTATAGAGTTGTGATGCACAGAAAGAAAGTGATGTATGGGTTTGCACACTGGATATTGGGATGTTAAAATCATCCAAGAAATATAAGGAAAGGATTCTAAAGAAATGGTGCAAAGTTTTCATGTAGTTGTTGCATGAAATTGTCTAAGAAATCTTAATTGCCTGCACTTTTTGTGGAATTATCAACGATTAGAGTAGGACAGACACAGTGAAAAAGGTTAAAAGCATGGAAGATGCATAGAGCACTTATAGTCATGATGATGAATTTGGAGATGTGTATGTTGGTTTGGGTGTTGATAGTACAAAATCCAAGGGCGAGTGCATGAACTTGGTAGAAACTGTAAAAGTATTGCATAAATATGTCCAGATCTATAAGGTTAGTAACGAAAAGCTTATGAGAGCCAAGGAGAAACAAGATAAATTCAATGTCAAATTTATGCAGAGCCTGGACATAATAGAAAATAAAATGGATAAGGAAACATATTTGAGTAGATCAAGAAGTCGTAGGACTCATTATGAGAAAAGAAGAAAAGAAACAAGTGTTGGTAAGCATTCTTTTAGGAAAGCGCATAGTAGCTCAAGTCCATCTCTTGTCAGAAACCATAAGAGAAGGATCGGGGTGGACGAGATACAAGGAGAAATGAATAAGATCAAGCCTCCTACCTTTGATGGTGAACACAAAAAGGATGAAGATGCAGAGACTTGGTTGTTGGGTATGAAAAAATACTTCCAGCTGCATAACTATTCTACACAGGCAGAAGGGAGAATTTTTAGATATCAGTTAAAAGGAAAGGCATCAATGTGGTGGGATTAGTATGTGAAAGTACAACACATTGATGAGAAGAAATTGACATGGAGAGACTTCAAGAGGTATTTCCAAAAGAAGTACTTAACCAAGCGGTACTAAGATAGGAAAATGAAGGAGTTCTTTGAACTTAAGCTTCGAAGCATGACGATAGACGAGTATGAAAGGAGATTTTTAGAGCTATTGAAATATGTTCCTTTCATCAAGGATGAACAGGTGAATATTCAAAGGTACTTGAGTGGGTTTCCCTCATTTATTAGTGACAATATATAGTATGATGACCCTAAGATGTTCGAAGAAACCGTAAGGCATGTTAGGTGTCTTTATGACCAACAAAAGGGAATACCAACTTTCCAAAAGGATTGGGAAGACAAGATGAAAAGTAAGGTGGAATAGAGGAAGAAGGGAGCTAAGCCATTGTTTTTCAAAAATACTGCACAAGGACAATCAACTCACTAAGAGTCCAGAATGTCAGAAACAGTGGGACAAAAGTCATGGCAACAACCTAACAGTGTTGGGTTTGTGGAAGAAATCATATGCGCAAAGATTTCAATCAAAGAGGTGATCATTTATAAAGTAAGGATTGTGCACATCGTAAAACAAGTTGCGATAGTGGATGACATGAGTAGAAATGTGCCAAGGATTTACGCCCCGCTGGATAACAAGGAGGTTGAGTTTCATTCGCACATGATCGAGGTGGAAGGTAAGATTAACGACCAACCTATTGCTATTTTAATTGACTTGGGAGCTATTCATAGTTATCTAGATCCTAATATGGTGGAAATATTCCATTTTCCGAGAATCAATCTTGGAAAACCGTAGTTGGTGCAGTTAGCTATGGGAGATAAAAGGAAAATCAATGAGATGGTTAAGGCATGTCCAATGGAGATTAATCGACTGTGCACAAAAGATAATTTGAATATTATACCTTTGGGATCGTATGAATTCCTTACTGGTATGGATTGGTTGGAAGAGCACCATGTTGTCCTGGATTGTTACAATAAGGCCTTTACTTTCATGGATGATGAAGGAAATTTGAGATCAGTTCAATAAATTCCAAGAGTTGTGACTATCAGAGAAGTTTCAACGTTGTAGTTGAAGAAAAGCTACAGGAAAGGATGTCAAGTATTCACATCGCACATGGAAGAGGCACCTAAGGATAAAGTGCCAAGTGTTGAAGACTACGCGGTACTAAAAGAGTCTGAGGATGTCTTTAAAGAGATATCGGGATTTCCTCTGAAAAGAGATATTGACTTCTCTATAAATCTGATGTCGGGAGCAACACTTGTATCCAAGACTCCTTATAGGATGAGTACGCCAGAGTTGAAGGAGTTGCAGATGCAATTTGAAGAGCTTATGAAGAAGGGGTATATGCACCCAAGTGTGTCTCCTTGGGGTGCACCATTTTTGTTCGTGAAGAAGAAGGATGGTACACAAAGACTTTGCATCGACCTCAAGCAATTGAACAAGGTAACGGTGAAGAACAAGTATCATTTTCCAAGGATAGATGACATGTTTGAGAGGCACGCAGATATTTTCCAAGATAGATCTCAGATCTGGTTATCACCAGGTGATAATTAAGGAAGAAGACATCAACAACACTACCTTCAAAACAAGGTATGGTCATTACAAGTTTACAGTGGTTCCATTTGGGTTGTTGAATGCACTAGGTGTCTTCATGTGTTTAATGAATGTAGTTTTTAGAAATTACTTGGATAAGTTCGTCATCGTATTTTTGGATGACATTCTTATTCACTCAAAGTCGAAGGAAGAGCACGAGCAACACTTGAGGATGGTGTTCTAGGTGTTGAGAGAGAATCAACTTTATGCAAAGCTGAGCAAGTGTTCATTTTATCAGTGACAAATTCATTACTTGGGTCATATCATTTCAGAGGAAGGGATAGTTGTGGACCCAACAAATATAAAATCCATTGAGGAATGGCCAACACCAAGAAATGTCACAGAAGTAAGGTCATTTATGGGACTAGAAGGGTACTACAGAAGGTTTATTGAAGGATTCTCATAGATTTCACATCTAATCACATCCCTGTAGAAGAAAGGTGTGTGATTTGAGTGGACTCTAGATTGTACAAGGAGTTTTCAACACTTGAAGAGTTTGTTGACAAGTGGGCCAATTTTAAGAATTGATAATACAGATGAAGACTTCGTTGTGTGCACAGATGCATGCAAAGAAGGAATCGGTGGAGTCCTTAGTCAAAATGGACATGTGGTATTCTACGAGTGAATATATTTGAAGGAGCATGAGAGGATCTATGCTACTCATGATTTAGAATCGGCAACCATAGTGCATGCCTTGAAGATGTGGCAGCATTATCTCATGGGTAAAATATTTGAGTTGAGAACAAACCATTTTGGTTTGAAATATTTGTTTGGATAGCCAGGTTTGAATTCCAGACAAAGCAGGTGGTTATATTTCCTCAATGAGGATGACTTCGACATTCAGAATATTAGAGGAAAATAAAACAAGGTGGTTGACGCACTCAGTAGGAAGGTGCATGAGATGCATGCTACAACCATTAGCATGTACAAATTCGATTTGTGCAATAGAATTTTGGAATTTACCAAATCATATATGCGTTATATGGGTATAAGTGTGAATTTACAACAAGGTATGTCGCAGTAGAAGTTTGAAGGTTATAATCTAAGAGAGGATGGGATCCTCATGTATAGACACAAGGTCCATGTGTCGAATGATCAAGAGTTGAAGAGCCTGATTTTTTCAGAGATGCATAAGCTTCCTTATGTTGGACATCCAGGTTATCAGAAAAAAATTGTCGCAGTCAAGAAGCAATACTTTTGGCCAAGTATGAAAAAGGAAGCTGCGGATTTTATTGCGAGATGTATTGAATTTCAAAAGGTCAATGTTGAGCATAGACATCCAGCTAGTTTACTACATCCTTTTCCCATTCCTGAGTAGAAGTGGGAAGTTGTGACAATTGATTTTATAACTAAGTTTCCTAGGACTGCTAAGCAACATGATTCTATTATGGTGGTTGTGGACAAACTTACTAAAGCTACCCATTTTATTCCAGTGAAGTCAGCGCATAAGGCAGCCAACATTGTTGAGATATACATGCACGAAGTTGATAAGTTGCATGGTGTTCCTAAGACAATTGTGTATAATAGAGATTCCAAGTTCATCTCGAACTTTTGGAAAGGGATATTCAAAGGATTTGGAACAAGTCTGAGCTTTAGCACAACATATCATCCTGAGTCGGATGGTCAAACCGAGAGGGTAAATCAGGTGATTGAAGATATGCTTAGAATGTATGTGATGGATAAGCCATCAAAATGGGAAGACTACTTGCACTTGGTAGAGTTTTCTTACAACAATGGGTATCAAACATCCTTAACAATGAGCCCATTTGAAGCACTTTATGGTAGAAAGTTCAACACGCCAATTAGTTGGGACAACCCATCTGATCGCGCAGTAGTTGGGCCAGATTTGCTTCGGAAAATGGAGGAGAGTATGGTAAAGAGAAGGCATAATTTAAAGGCTTCCCAAGACATGAAGAAAAGATACATAGATAAAGCCAGAATCCAAAGAGAGTTTAAAGTGGGTGATCACGTGTTTCTGAAAGTGAAGGCCATGCGCAGCTCCCTGAAGTAGGGAAAGTGTTCTGAGTTAGAAACACGCTATTGTGGGCCGTTTGAAATCCTCGAGAGGATTGGTCCTGTCACTTATATGCTTTCTTTGCCTACGTCCTTGTGTATTCATAATTTTTTCCATGTGTCATTTCTTAAGAAATGTGTACCTAATGTTAATCATATTATTGATTGGAATGTGATTCCGGTGGAGCCAGAAGGAAGATTTCAAGTGCGATTGGTTTGCATATTGGATCAGAAAATCAAGCAGCTTCGGAATCGAGTCATGGAGATGGTAAAGGTCCAATGGACCTGGTACGATCTTGAGGATGCAACCTAGAAGCGCGAGGATGTTATGCGAGCAGAGTATCCTCATCGTTTTGAAGATTTTTGAAATTTTGTATGTACATGTGTATATGATGCACTAAGGACAGTGCATAAATAAGGGGGGGGGGGATTGTAATGTCCCTAATTTGGAACCCTTTGTAATTGTACATATAGGTTGGTGATTTGATTGGTACCAAGTGTAAATGTAATGAACATATAGGCTGGTGAGTCATGGGCACCTGGTTTTGGTGTTGCGCACATCAGAGTAGTGCGCGGAGAAGTGTTGGTAAAGACAGGGTGTGCACATTTTTTTTGTTGTAAACACCTGGGTAAATGTGCACATTGCACCATGTTGCGTGCACTTGGGTAAGTGCACGATAAGGACTTGTACGTGCGTGGAGTTGAAGATGTGTGTGTGTGTGTGTGTGTGTGTGTGTGTGTGTTCATGTGTGACTGTATATGTTTTGAGGTCGAAGAGCCTATGTGATTATGATACTTGTGAGCCTGGACGCAGATAGACCATTGCGCCTATCCATGTAAATATAATCACGATTATTAATATAACATTGCATCATTGCACGCAGAAAGACTCTAACGAAAAGATATGGGGGGCCAACTCCACCGAAAAAGGGAAAAGGGGGGAATATTTTAATAATATTTCTAAAAAGTGTAATGTGGATATGTTTTTATCCTAAGTTCCCGAGGGTAGGGAACTGGTCACCAAGTGTCTTAAAACTACTTTTAAAGGTGACAAGTGTCAAGTGGAAGGCATGAAATATATATTGTTGGCCTTAGATTATTTGGGGGATTATGCGATATTTTTGTTATTATCCATCTGTTCAGAGGAGGAATTCATGTTGCAGGATCTCATGAACAGAAGGGGGTCAAACTGTATGGAAAATCCAATTATTACCTTATTTGCATAGAGAAGCTTGTAAGGATTCGTGGTGTTGTAATATGATTTTATTGTTGAGGATATGGGTTGATAGATTGAAAGAAATCTCTCTAGGTGAAAGATTGGTTGTTGTGAAGTGGTTGTTAGACCCAGGAGCATACTCTCTCAATGAGAGTATTGTTGAGTATTGTTCCCTAGTGCGTTGAGCATTAGTCTCGGGACACAGAGACTTCATGTATAGCCTATTGTTAGTAACCCTGGGAAGGGAAGTGGGCAGCCGAAGGATTGTTGGGTAGAGAAAGGGCACACTTCCTTGTGTGCGATAAGTGTGTCGGGAATGAGGGATTGTGCGATAGTTGCAACAATGAGCACCTAGGACTGAGCAATTCTATTGAGATTCAGAATTTAGTGCGCACTAGAAGTCTTTTGCTCTAGTGGATTTTGAGCCCCGGATCGGGGGTGACCTATTTCTGAAAGCTTATGAGAAACAAAGTCTATGGTTGGGAGGAATGTCTGACTCAAGGTCACAGTTGGTGACTTTTATAAAAGATAAGTGTTATTTATGTGTTTGTCTTGTTTATTGTGTGCTTATTTATGAATGCTTGATATGGGTTAATTCTTGTATGTAGTCACATATAAGTAATTGTTGTTGTTATGTTTAATATTGCTTGCATATGTAAGTATGGTGCTTATAGCCTGTATTTGTAGTTGGGCATGGATATGACAAATGTGGATAGTCTTTCCAATTAATTTAACCTTGTGATTTTGGTTATGAGTCATCAAGAAGAGAATTGGATGCCCGGGTGCACAGGATTGTAGCATGTGTGCATCAAGAGGCTAGAATTTGCATGTGCAGATAGGGACTTAGACTCTGCGCACGGTGAAATCAATATTGATGCATGACACCTAGATTGATGTGTGTGTGGTTACTCTATATGATCATTATGTTGGTGCACACAATTACTATGTTACTTCCGCTTCTTAAGGTTATATTAAAAAGGAGAATGTTGCTTCCGCTATTATAGGTTGTGTGGCGTGACCCAAGCTTGGGTTGAGCGCGTTAATTCAAGTGATACTGCGCGGACTTGTTTTAGAGTAGAATCTGCACATTAAAACATCAGAGTAACATTGCTTAGTAGTATATTGGGGATGTTACAGTTTGGTTGACTTATAGCTACAGAAGTTGAGGTTGCGTGACGTTGCCCAGGCTGGGGTGGTTTGGGATGTTACATTAAAGTATTAAGAGGAATTAGTGTACAAAAGCATAATTGATTGACCAAAGTATTGATGCAGTATTAATTTTGAAGGTAACAACACTTGAATATGCATATGACCTTCTCAATGAAGGTTGAATTTCCACAACAACAATACATAGTTGCAATAGTGTTGGAAATTTGAGTTGTTGCAGTAGCAATAGGTAGTTGCAACAGTGTTGGACAATCAAGTTGCAGCATTAGCAAAGGGAAACTACAACATCATGGACACTTGAGTTGTAGTTAGATCAACATTGAACACTTGGGTTACAAAAGTAGTGGAAGACAACCACAGTCATATAGATATCTAGGAAGCAATGTTGATAGATTTCTAGCAAAGGTACTTTCGTTCAAGGAAGATTGGGTAGTGGATAGTTGCACATTGATTCTAGCAATGGAATTGCAAAGTGGTTGAAGGATTTGACCATAGATGGGTGTATGAGTCTAAGTAGCAAAATTAGAATATATCAGGTTCTTGGAGATGTTTTCAAGGATGGAAACAACTTTGAGTGGGGGAGGATGTAAGACCCTAGCATTGGATTGCTTCGGGCGCCTCCTACACACTGTCACTTCAATGGTCTTTGACTAGCATAAATAGACGTAGTAGTGGCTAGATTCTTAGATTAATTGGCTCATGCACCTTGTACAATGTCATGATGGACTATAGTCTTTTTGGGCACCCTTGCACGAAGATAAGCCACGGGAAAGCTTCGGTTAGTTGCAATTTCAGGTTGCAAGGTTGGAAAAGAATGCCTTGGGTAGTATTGCACAATAACAAGGCATACCTAAGAGCTAGATGGATTAGAAAAATGACTTGGATAGATTTATAGACTTAGGGGCATTGGGTAGCATGTTTACCGAAGGAGATGGGCACTCCATTACTTGGGGGTTGCAATGAATGATAAGAATGTCTTCGAGCACAAGTAACCATTGGATGCATAATCATTTCAAGCATGGAAAGTTGACACAAGTCATTGAATGACACGAAGGCTCCATCAAGTACAAGCAATTGGTAGACTAGTCACCTTGGGTCCATCAAGTACACGAAGGCTCCATCACCTTATGGTATGTCCAGCCAAATTCAACAGACAAGTTGCACCTTGGGTTCACTTTTTCATAGAGTGGGTTGCAAGGCACCTCACTTTGAGGAAATTCCTAAGGCATGACTGATCCAGGTGGATATTGGTGGCCACCCACCTATTCCAACTGGCTCCTCATGTCCGTTGTTTATTCAGCACGTCTTTCTGTATTGCTTTATAATTGTGATTTCTACACTTATGGGGTTGTTTGAAGCCTCACACATTCTCTAGGTGGATACAGGTGGCCTATCGCCTAATCCAACTGGCTTATTTTGTATGTTTTCATGTCAGCACATCTTGTTGTACTTCCAGGGCTGTTTTGGGGCCCTAAACATTGTTTTTTTGACTCGCCATGGTCAGATTGTAGACTGAGTTACAGTCTAACGGCGAACTGTGTATTTATCTGAAAGACCTTTCCAATGGGATATCACGTGCCTAAAACAGAGGTCATATGAAAAAGTTATGACCCTAGGAAGTTGAGGTACCAAATTACACCAACTTACCCATAGGGCCCACATGACTTTTGGTGTTTCACCTTCTAGGGTTAGGTTTTTGGATGTCTAGGGTTTTGGCATTCATGAGTAATATGAAAAGGGCCTCTAGAGCCTCATTATAATCCATTCTTCTCATACGGATGCGTGTAGCAGCCACATCTCTTCTCAGAGATAGCTACCACCATTCAAGCAAGTTTCAGTTTTACAGTTTCATCCTATTTCATTATTTAATAGAAGATATTGTTCACTGGATATTTGTGTTATTTTGTGTTTATTGTATTCAATCTGTTAATCAGTTCGTTCCGCTCCAAAATCTGGATTAGTGGTATTAGAGAGGTTTTCTCTTCATTTATTTATCTTTGTGCATGTCCCCAACAAGGTCTGGATACAAGAAGTTGGGACTCGAACCAATCAAGCCATTACCAGATCAGTCGCGTCGAGCCTGACAACAACCCATGGGAGACAAAAATAAAGATGATGGAGCAGGAGATCCTATTAAATTGTTGCTCGAGGAAGCCATCGCACGACAAAGGAACAAAATGATGGACAAATTCGCGCAGATCCTTCGATGATTACCCACGGGAGAAGCATCTTCATCAAGCGGCCATGCAACCCCCTTCAAGGTACATGTAAATTTTGATATTCCATTATTTGAAGGACTGATAGATATGAATGTTGTAGATAAATGGTTGAATCTTCTCAAAGGATATTTTTCGGTCCGCAATTTTTCCGCTAGGGAAAAGATCAGTTTTGCACTCCTCAAGGTCGTTCCCCATGTTAAAGATTGGTGGGATACTTACTCTGAACAAAGGGTCGTGGAATAATTTGCAATTTTTGTGGTGGATCCTACATGGGATTCCTTCCAGGACACCATTAAAGAGAAGTACTACCCTGTTGGAAGCTACAAGGACCAGTACACCAAATGAACCACCCTACGTCAATAAAGGGACAAAACAGTACCAAACTTCACCAATAATTTCCATACCCTACACACCAAATTGGGTATCAAATATTATGATCATCATCTAGTGCTCAAATAATGCAGTTGTTTGCATAGATACATTCAAATAGAAATGGAGTTCCTGGACATCGCCTCATTGGGCACGACTTATAGATACGTTGTCAAGATCGAGCATAAATTTAAGCAGAAACGACGCGAGTTTGGACCTACAAATCCCTCACAACCAAAGCAGGGAAAAGGAAACCCCAACCTACACATCAAGGGACAAATTTGGGATGGCCTCCCTCAGGACAATCTGTCCAAGTCGCAACACAAGAAGGGAAACGAGAAGATGAAGAAGGACACGGGAAAATGGTGTGAGTACCATAAAATTCCTTGGCACAACACCGATGAATGTCGCTCCAAGCAGTCCCTTGTGGCCAAGATGAAGGCTTCCGAGTCAGAGGCCAATTCTGATTCCAAGTCAAATCCTGAAGGAGGGAAGTGGATTATCGATGATTAACCCAGTGCCATGGTCGCTACCACCAAATACCAGCCAAGCAAACTAGAAGAACCAAAGGAAGGGGAACGCCTCTTTCACTCCCAGATGTGGGTCAAGGGGGCTCTGATTCATTTCATTGTCGATAGCGGTAGTCATAAGAACCTGATTTTAGTAGAGTTCGTCAAGCGGTTGAACCTGCCAATGACACCGCACTCGTAGCCCTACAGCATCGGTTGGCTTTGTCGAGGAAGAGATCTTTGTGTCATCCAACAGTGTTGTCTGCCCTACGACATCAAGCCTTTCAAAGATGAGGTACCGTCTGATATTTCTCCCCTTGAAGTTTGTGATGTTCTTTTAGGACAACCATATTTATGGAAGCATCATGATGTGTATGAGTCTAGACCCCTCAGCATTATTATTACTTTGGGTAGACAATTGTACAAGACCCCAGAGGTTGCACCGCCTACTGCTATTTATTTAATCTTTGCTAAGAAATGCAGTAAGGTCATTTCACAGACCGAGAATTTCATCTTCTTTCTAATATGTGCTCACAGTAAGCAGAAGGTCACCGCCACATTCATGGCCTCTACACAAAGCCTCTCTTTGCAGCAGAATCAAGTGGATGGGATCGTGGAAGAATACAAAGACATATTCGTCTCACCTACAGGGGTACCGATACACTGCCAAATCAAGCATCCAATCAATCTAACCCTTAGCACACCTCTAACTAATGGACCATTCTATCGACACTCGCTGATGGAGAATGATGAAATAAGGCGTCATATCCAAGAGCTTATTCAAAAGGGGCACATCATACCCGGCTCCTCCCCTTGCGGAAGTTCGATTGTACTGATGTAGAAGAAGGATGGGACTTGGCGACTCTACATTGATTATAGAGCCTTAAACAAAATCACAGTCAGGAACCACTACCCCATTCCCAAGATTGATGACTTTCTTGACCAAATCAAGGGGGAAAAGTTCTTCATCAATATTGACCTGAAGTTTGGCTACCACCAGGTTCCCATCGAATCAACTGATGTCTGGAAGACAACCTTCAAGTCTAAAGAAGGTCTCTATGAATGGTTAGTCATGCCCTTTGGCTTAACAAATGCACCAGCCACTTTCATGAGGTTGATGGAAGATGTATTGAGACCCTTCACCAGCTCCTTTGTGGTAGTATATTTGGATGGCATCCTCATCTTCAGAAGAATGTGGGAGGAGCACATGCAGCATATTCAGCAGGTTTTGAGCACTCTGCAGCAGCACAAGCTTTATGCCAACTTAGAAAAATGGTATTTTGGCATGAATGGGGTCCAATACCTGGGCTACATTGTTTATGAGCATGGGGTAAATGTTGATCCAGCTAAGATCCAAGTCATCTGTGACTGGCCATCCCCGACCACACTGACTGATCTTCAGAGCTTCTTGGGACTAGTCAATTTCTACCGACGGTTCATGTTTGGATTCTCCCATATTGCATGGGCCATCAGCCAGGTGACCAAAGGCGGTGGTAGGGCCAAGTTCGTGTGGGGTAAGGAGCAACAATGAGCATTCGATGATCTGAAACATCATTTGTGCTCAACTCCAATACTCTCTTTTCCCGATCTGCAACAACCATTCGAGATTGAGGCTGATGCATCTGACTATGTTGTGGGTGCATTTCTCACTCAGCATGGGCATCTTATGGCATACCATAGTGAGACAATATTTGATACTGTCCGGACATACCCCACCTATGACAAGGAAATGTATTCCATTTTATAAGCCTGCAGTCAATGGAAACATTACATTCCGGGGAAAGAGATGATCGTACACACTGATCACAAGCCTCTGCAGTTCATATAGACATAGGGGAAATTGCAGAACGAACGCCATCAGAAGTGGTCCACCTACCTGTAGCAGTTCCATCTCACCATCAAGTATAAGACAGGTATCTCCAATCGTGTCGTTGACTGCCTCAGTCGGCCTACTGTGGCTGCACTCACCATTTTGCTCCATTCATGTGGACACGAAACAACTGAGTGACCCCCACTTTACCAGCAAAGCTTATACACCCCTCTTCCTATTCCCACGAAGCCATGGGAATCCATCTCCATGGATTACATGTCTAGTTTTTCTTCCACCAAGCACGGAAATGACTGCATGTTTGTGGTCGTTGATCGGTTTTCGAATATGGCCATCCTCACAGCGTGCAAGAAGAATGTCACAGTGGCGAATACTGCCAAGCTCTTCTTCAAACGATTTTGGTTCCACTTTGGGATACCATAGAAAATCATCTACGACTGAGACAGCAGGTTCCTCAACACCTTTTGGTCGAGTCTCTGGTCTCTGTTGGACACCAATCTCACAAAATCCACTGCTTTCCACCCACAAACTGATGGCCAAACCGAGGCCGTCAATCAGATGATTGTGCACATCCTGTGCATGTAAAATTCTAAGCATCCTCGTACATGGGATGAGAATCTCCCATATGTCCAACACAGTTACAACAAGGATCTCCATAGTTCCACCGGCCATATCCCATTTCAGGTGGATCTGGGATTCCAACTCTTGGGACCCATTGATGTTGCACTTCCTCTTTCCACCGTACAGACAGACTCTTCCCCTTATCAGTCTGCGATCGAAAAAGCCACCGGATTCATTGAGTGGATTCAGCACATCCACCAACAAGTTTAGGAGATTTTGCAGAAATCCAATACTAAGTACAAGCAGCGCCATGATCAACACAGGGTACCACACCAGTTTCAGGTTGGAAACAAATTCTTGTTACATTTGCAGAAGGAGCGTCTCACTAGGCCCCATCGGAAGCTTTGCCCACTTCATTATGGGCCTTACACTATCACCAAGGATATGGGTAGCAATGCTTTTGAGCTCAACACTCCACCCTTCCTTGGTCTACATCCAATATTCA
This sequence comes from Picea sitchensis, assembly GCA_010110895.2. Classification (NCBI taxonomy): domain Eukaryota; kingdom Viridiplantae; phylum Streptophyta; class Pinopsida; order Pinales; family Pinaceae; genus Picea; species Picea sitchensis. Next base: position 18,259 of record SNQJ01S0038181.1, on the reverse strand, counting down.
ATGTGGACCTTCTTCAGTCCTTTTTTCCATCGTTATTGGAAACCTCTAAGATCGTCGAACAACTGACACCAACAGAGCTCAACCCTGATTGCATGGAACAAGCATCCACCGATCAGATAGTGGACACAGAGGTCAAGGGTGCTCTATAGCAGTGGATCCATCTTTATTCGGTTGTCAAGGCAGGGAAACTCCTACACCAAGGCAAGTAGCTCACCCGGGGCCAAATCCAACAAAAGTTTCCTCACCTGATGGGGGAACTCAACGCAATGGAGACCATTTCTTCCTAAAGGGGGAGTATTGATCCATGTGGATATTGGTGGCCACCCACCTATTCCAACTGGCTCCTCATGTCCATTTTTTATTCAACACATCTTTTTGTATTGCTTTATAATTGTGAGTTCTACACTTCTAGGGTTGTCAGAAGCCTCACACATTCTCTAGGTGGATACCAGTGGCCTCTCGCCTAATCCAACTAGCTTATTTTGTATGTTTTCATGTTAGCACATCTTGTTGTGCTTCTAGGGATGTTTTGGGGCCCTAAACGTTGTTTTTTTACTTACCACAATCAGCCTATAGACAGAGTCAAAGTCTAACGATGGAATGTGTATTTCTCGGAAATATTTTTCCAATCGGCTATCACGCACCTAAAATGGAGGTCGTATGAAAAAGTTACGACCTTAGGAAGTTGAGGTACCAAATTACACCAACTTACCCATAGGGCCCACATGACTTTTGGCATTTCACCTTCTAGGGTTAGGTTTTTGGATGTCTAGGGTTTTGGCATTCATGAGTAATATGAAAAGGGCCTCTAGAGCCTCATTGTAATCTATTTTGCTTAGACGGATGCATGTAGCATCCACATCTCTTCTCAGAGATAACTACCACCATTCGAGCAAGTTTCAGTTTTGCAGTTTTACAATTTCATCCTATTTCATTATTTAATAGAAGATATTGTTCATTGGATATTTGTGTTATTCTGTGTTTATTGTATCCAGTTTGTTAATCAGTTTGTTTCCCTCCTAAATACGAATCAATGACTCATATATAAAGAGGACACCTCATAGTGCAAAGTCATTCATTTATCATTGGACAATCATACAAGGGTGGACATGGAGCTCCATGGTTGGCACAATGGAGTACTTGGACACCGATGGAGTGAACTAAGGAAGAGTCAGTACATATGGAAGATGATTCAAGGGTTGGATTGTGCAATTCTGTTGGACAATAGGTGGTACATAGATTTCCTTTGAATTGTTGTAAATTTGTAATATAGTTACAGGTAGAAGGTCACACTCCCTTGTTGTATCTCTTGTAACATTCTTCGTACTAATAAAGTTTAAAAGTTGTCTTGGGTGTTTCTCACACATTTGTGTTTTGGATTCTTTATACTATCAAATGTTATTATTTATTTTGATACATATCGACTAAATAGAATAATTAGCTAAGTATAAAAGTATTGTTGGGATGCTCTAAGGCCATGGTTGGGCATATGCCTAGTGTTGGTTGAACTTGGTGGCAATCTAACATACTATAGCTCAATGAGAAGTTATATGCATGCCTTAAGTGAAGAGGTGTAGTCTAATTGGTGTAGGCACAAACTATCCAAGCCCCTGCAACTAAGGCAAGGCAGTGCCACATGACCTCAAGTGTGGAAACGAAGATAAGAAAAATTCCAAGTTTACAAAGAAAAATTCAAATAAACTACAAGTTCGTGACAATACCTTTCCAATTTGAGAAATAACAACAAAAATAGAAGAGGACAAAGACCAAGCCAAAAAAGGGAAATCAAAATCCCTACTTCATATGCGAGAATAAAGCATATTACATTTTGCTCTTAAGAGCTCAACATATCACTTGTCAAAATTGAATCAGGGTAAGAAGGATAACAATCATTCCTTCCTACCACTCAAACTAAACCCAATTATTATACTACATTTAAATTATACGAAAATAATTATTATTTCAAATAATAATTTAATAAAATTTTCCATAATTTTACAATATTTTATTTCCATCTAACTCATACAATGATTTTAATGCAACCTACCTACCCTTTTCTCCAACAATAAATTAATTGAATCCATCCCTATCTTAAAAGTGTTTAATACAAATATATTCCCATATAATGTTTTATTCATTTTGGTTAAAAGGTAAGGCAACAATGACACTACAATATTTATGTCATTCTGGTTAAAAGGTAAGGTAACAATGACACTACAATATTTATGTCATGATATTTATGTCATGATAGGTAATTATGTGTATATTATTATGTGGAGAAGGATTTTTTTTTTTTCTTCTAATTAGTTTTTTGGAATGGTAATTGATTTTCATATCACTTTTTATAAATGTAATTATTTTAAATTAAGAAAGATAAAGGTATTAGTAATGATGATTATGACTATGTTGATAATATTATTAATAATAATAAAAAAATTAATTTAAAACGAGAATTTAAAATAACAAATATCTTTAAAATAATTGATTATATGTTTTACCAAGGTATACATATATCAATGGAATTATCTTGTCTTATATGTGAATTCTCTTGTGTGGACAAAGATTTCCTTTTTAAAATAATTTGTTTATTTAATTTACAAAGGTGTATATATTTTATACGTTTCTAAATTCAAACATATAATCTTTAAAATAAAACATTTTTTTTATATTAATGATAATTATCAATCATTAAAAAATATATATTGATATTAAATAAAAAAATTAATATTAAATATAATAATAATAATAATTTAATTTTAAGGTCATTCACACATTAAATTGGTATATGAAACTCTTTTATTTGTAGGACAAGAGTTCTCTAACCTAATGATTTGACTACTAAAATATAAATAATATTAATTAAACCTTAAACATTTAGTAGTGCAGGGATTAAGTCTTTATGTGTCTTTCTCTTATTAATATATTAAATTGTGTTGAATAACACTTTGCTAAAATTTAAATAATGTTAAGTAAACCTTAAACATTTAGTAGTGCACGAATTAAGTCTTCATGAGTCTTTCTCTTATTATACTTGCCGATAGGCATGGTATATAGCTTTGAGTTAGGTTTGACTTTCTATTAGTTCATGGTTGACCATAAAATATATACCTCTTTATCCAAAGTTTTAAAAAATAATTATTTTTTTAAAATTTTAAATCTCATTTATGTGATATCTTATTGGCCAAAAACTTTGAAGTCTTATTGCTGCCTTCACTTCCCCCAATGTAATTGTAATAAATATTTCTTGGTTTTTTATATATATTGCCAAAAGTTGGGGGCATCTTGTTAAATAAATAAATAACCCTTTCTTTTTTGGCATGGATATGCATTTTTTTTTTTTGTTCTCATTTAATGGGTACCTTTTTCCTAGGCACATTTAAATAAAATAAAATAATATTTTGTAGGTAGAATTCAAATGAATGACAATTGTATTTTTTCTTTTACAATTATTTGAGTGTTAAAGTTAAAATAATATAATATAATATTTTGTACAATTCAAAGTTGATGGCATTTGTATTTTGTTTTCACAATTTTTTTAAGGGTTAAACTTAAATATAAGTTTTATTTTTATATTACAAATTTTGAGTGTTAACCTTAAATATAAGTTTGAGCGTTTTACAATGTATAATCTAAATTTTATATGAAATTGGGTTTTTTTAAGATCATTCAAAATAATGTGAAGGGATATTGGTTATTATACCTGCCGCTTGCGGTGGTATATAGTATTGGATATGCTATTGATCGTCTATTTGACCAAAATAGTTTTGATCATTTTTTAAGGTATAACATTACAATTTGATTTTTTAAATTATTTTAAAACATTTTTCTAAATTGTGATTAGTTGTTCAAATGCATCTCTTATTGCCGCAACTGTGTAAGGATCTTCAACGGCTGTGGAAGGATCTTCAACGTCCTTTAATGAGATGAGGCTCAACGTCATTTAATGAGATGACACTTGCCTACCATATTCAACAAATGAATTTGTTATTCATCTCGACACATGCGGTGGATTCAATACAACTATTATTTTATTTTATTATACCTGCATAGCGACAAGTATACGTTGCCATGCAGCCTTGTTAATATATTAAATTGTGTTGAATAACACTTAAACATTTGGTAGTGTAAGGAATTGGCTATCTTTTTTAGAAAGGCATGATTCAAATATCTTTCATATGCATTAACTTATTAGATGTTACATGTTAAGTTAAGAGATTGAATCCCATAAGTTAGTTCAAGTAAAGTGATGTTATATGTGTCCAAAGGGGTTGGATTCAATTGTGGAAAGTGAGGAGTTTTTCACCATTGGGCAAGGTTCAATTATCGTGAGGGCCTATCCTGAAGTCATGGGGGCACCTTGAGGTAGTGGTCGAACGTGTGGTTGCACCCAAAGATACTATATTAAATGGTATCGTGACTCGTGCACACATAAGTGGATCAAAGCCCACCCCCATGTTCTTCAAATAAAGTCCTCGAGGTGTAGGACAGTTGGTGACAGAGTGTGTTGTTAAGGCAGTCTGTGATGTTAAAGTCACCGGTTTGAAACCTGCGGGGACAAAAAATCCAGCCATGTTAAGGGTTGGTGTGGCTCAGGCCAGGTGCGATCCCCAGGTGATTTTGACGACTTAGATACCCCTGAGTCGCGGTTTCTTAACCACAGGTTAGTCCCACATGTCACAGACAAACTAACAAACAAACAAACAAACAAAATGATGTTACATGTTAAATTAACACTTTAAATCTTTATAGGTGGTAAGTAATTACTAAAAATTTATTAAAAATATAAAAATTATAAATGATAATATTTATTGTTAATAAAAAATTTATAAATAAAATTTTAATTTAAATAATTAAATTATTTTTTCTAATATTAAGATTCAAAATTCATATATAATAATAAAACCATAAATTTCACTTATGATATTGGGTGAAAACAAACTTTTATAAGTGATAATCATTCATAACTAATTAATATCTTGATTAGAAATATATTTGATGTGCATGGTAAAGTTTATTTGCTTACGTCACTTTTAACTCTTACCAAAAAAAATTTTTTTTTTTCGGGTGTAAAGAGATAAAACAGATATATTGATTACGATTAATTTTTATTAAATAAATAATTAATATTAATTTAAAAAAGAATATGTATAATGATAATAGTAATAATTTATTTTTAAAGTTTTTGTTGAAGTCAGATATCAAATTGGTGTATGAGATTTTTTTGTTTGTGGGACATTGATTTTTCTCTAAGCAACCATTTGATTGCTAAAATATACCGAGGTATATATACCTTTTGGATTTGAACCTAGCTCCAAAGAGAAAACATATGGTGTTAACGTTTTTAACATGGTAGTGGAATAATGTTGGTAAATATATGTAGATGGTTTCTACAATAATGTGTCAAAATTATGTCATATAATGACTATGAAAAGAATGAACATCTATACATTTTTTCGAGGTTACAAAGCTCACAAAAATGGGAATGGTACCCAAGGTAAACCCTAAAATCTTCTCATTATACTTCTTCTCATTTTGAGAATGGTACCCAAGGTAAACCCTAAAATCTTCAGAGCATAAGGTCAATCAATAACAAGACTTAAAGTCATTACAATATTGTACTCATAATCACTTTATTAGTCCATACCGTAGGCATAGAGGGACTATAGCGATCAATACATCGTTGACCTAGCATTATCTTGTGCGTTGACCAGATATATTTCCCTATTGTCTATTGTTGGAACAAGGCAAGTGAAAATATCGATTTTTGTATAATAAAAAGTATCATGTTTGTCAAGATCTAATTGGACAACGGATTGGAGGTCTTATTGTTGCCTTTGCTATTCCCAATATAAAATATGTTTGCATTTCCAAAGTATTTGGTAGTATATGGTCTTTTTGAATCATAAATTTTGTTATGCATTCGTGGAACGTGGATTAATGCTAGCATTAGTTCGAATGTTTTCCTTAGCATTTTCTGTTGGGTGAAATACATTCTCGACGATATTGTTATGTCTGATTTTTGCTTAATTGTTGCGTGCTTCGAGAGAACAGTCGTGCCACGCTGCATCTTTTCTTAAATGCTTGCACAGGCCTACGCCCTTCGATGGTCCTTACTGTCTTAAYTGTTTACCTAAGAGCTCTTCCAATCTTAAATGTTTATTGTACAGATGCCTTGCAATACAATTTTGTTCATGCCCGGCATCCCTGCTCTTGTGCTCCATCCTTGTTCGTTGTTTCGTTCCATGATTCTGGTTCTTGTTTGATTCAACTTTGCAAAGTTGAGGTCCTGCACTTGCAGTTCGAGCTCTTCGTGGTTGTTCACTGGTTTGTTGTTCTTCAACTTTGCAAGTTGTTGGACCTATTGTTTCGGTTTGTATTTTCTTTGGTGTTGAGGTCTTCTCATCCTTTGTTGACGGGTAAGTTTCCCTGTTCTTCCTGATTTTCAATATTCTATTCCATACCATTTTTTGTCTGTGCTCTTAGTTTATGTTCCTGGAAACAATGCATCTTCATATGGCGGATGTCGCGTCCATAGTTTTTCTGAAAATTGCAATGCAAAGGGATTTACGAAAAGTAGTTGGGAGCTATCCGAAGAGGGAACCATCGGGCGGGGTGTAGTCACAGTGTATGTTTCTACTCTGTGGGCCGGAAAACTGCATCTGCCTGTTTTCTTTCTGTTGAGTTAAGTTATGGTTTTATTTTTTTGCGGTCTTTCTTCTGTTTGGTTCAGTTTCCAGTGTCGGTCTGTTTTCTTCTCATCTGCTATGGGAACTAGGGGGGATTCAAGTTGAGAAGAAGAAAGTTTAAAGATACATACAAGGATTGGTTCGTTATTTTGCTTTTCTTTTTTATTTTGCTAGTTTTTATTTTTTGCCTGTGCGTTTCTCTATTTTGATAGAAACTGAAAGTATCTAGCAAACAACTTCAAAATGACAGTTGAAAAGATGAAAGAGGTGATAAATGTTGAGTCGTATGAAAAATATACATAGTCCATTGTACATGACAACATTGACGTGGTTTTCCATAGGAATGGCCTTTTTAGATTGGATGCATTCTCATATACTGTTGGGGATTGCCTTTTCGATACATTCCAGGTTCTATTGCATTTCCAGTATTCGTCGACCGAGCTGCGCAATGAATTGATAGATTATTTCTTGGCCTATTTTAAAAATGGCGATGTTGAGGCTTTGCAGTCCTATGAATACGAACTAGAATCTGATTTTCTTCGGCAATTGCATGGAATACATGATGTGGCTATGTATTTTTCAAAGATGTGGTTGTCTGCATCTACAGTTTTGCCTGCACATCAGAAGGGACTTTGGGGAGATACATTTTGTATTCGGTGGATGTCTAACTGGTTGAATATATCAGTTGGCATATGGTCATTGACAAGAAAAACAAGATATCTACTATTCAACAAAACTACATCTGACAATCCATATTGCATCTTGTTCCATGATGTTGATGCCCTCAGTGGCCATTATGAACCACTGTTGTATAGAAAAATGTCCATATGCAATATAGAAGGTCCTCGTATCTACTTGTTTGTTATTTGCAAAGACCTTCAATCGCAATGGAAACAGATTTTAGATGGCATAGATTGTTATGGTTTACAGCTGGCAACAAATGTTGTGTCTAGCTGTGGAGATAGTCTATTTAATGCAATTTGTTGTTTGGTAGAAGCCAAGTTCGATGTTCAGTCACTGTGTCTTTACACTATACAGTCCTTCTGCAATGTGATTATAGGCGACATCCAACAGGCTTTTAGGTGCTTGCATCAACACCTTTGCCCATATCTCGTGGAAAATATGATGGAAGTTGGAAGTTGGCAGGAATACCTTGTGAACATGGTGCTTCCATATGAACAAGGGAATATGGAGGGTTGAAAATTCTGTTTGCAATGGTTGTATATGGTATTCAGGGTGAAGATACAGGTTTGGTTGGCCTCACCAGCTGGCACTGTCCATGCCTGGGTTACCGATTCAAATTATGATTGAACAATTCGCATCCTGTCGTTGAAAATAGATATAGCACATATCCATTATGAACCTTTGCTTGGAGATATCGATAGTTCAGGGTTGAGTGTGCATGCCACCCAAACGGCATCGAATATGCATACACGTGTAATGTTTTTTAGTGAAAACGAGAGTCCTCCCGGTTGTGATATGGGCATACAGGGCTTGAACAAAAAAAACATGCGTAGAATTCATTTCAGTTGTGATGAGGCCATAGAGGGCTTAAACAAAAAACGTAGAGTAAGTTATCACAATTTGAAAAAAATTATTCGTCAAATTCGTCTGACTCCATGCAAACGATCGCTTGAAAATGGAAAACTGCCATAGTTTGCAACCCCTGACCAAATAAGATGTAATACACCACTAGCATATGTAAGTGCACTTACGGAACTTGAGGAGAGACTTGTCTCTCTGCGAATTGCATTTGCTCAAATCAGACCTTGGGGCTATAAGCGACCCCAAATGGGCTTAACATGATCAATTATTAATGTGCCTGTTCAACTAGATGTTGTGCAAAAAGTGTTGCCACAGTTCATTAACAATACAATTACAATCATTATGGCTCTGAAAAGACGCTTGCAATACAAAAATGTGTATCAGACAGGCAAAGTGTGTCTGCATGTTGTTATGAAAGCACTAAAGGAATTATGTTCCAGGGCCCTGTACAAAGCAGAGAACATTTGTATAAATGCCAACTGGAACAGTGTTCTCAATGAATAACATGGCAACTATGCAGACTCTCGAAAATCCTAGTGATTCTGATACAAGTGATGAATCGAAGAATGAAACACCTGCTGAAACATTGGTCCATGGATTCACTGATTCACAATGCATTTGTGACTTGCAAGACAAAATTGTCGAAATCGCACCTAGTGAGGGGCAGCATCCACTTGGAATATTCAAGGACAAATTCACTGAGGAAATGAACTTTCCAACACTTTTCTACGGAGATCCACGTGGCACTGATATTACAGAACGATTAAGTTATCATAAAATAGTCCGATGGGAGATACTACATTCAAGCGGTTACTTCTCTTGTCACATAACAAATTTGTTTTTCAAAACAATGCGCATAATAATAGAGCAAGTTTTGTCCTGCATGTGGGTTCGAATAAGAAAAGGCCAGTTACAAGGAAGAAAGTTGTTGGCCAAGGATGTGAAGTACAAATTAAACCTAGAAAAAAATCTGAAATCTGATATTGGATACATAGATTTCAAGAACATTCTCACCTCTCTTGACTATTTGCAACAAAACAAAACAAAAATTGCAATGATCTGGAAATTGGGGCCGCCAACATTTTTCATCACATTTGCAAGTGAATAGCATTATTGGGATCCATTGGTGGTTGTCGTTTCTAACCTGCATAGTAACAGGAAACATAAAAAAAAAACCGATGCACTGGAAAATAACGACATTGACTACCTCATAAGAAAAGACCCGGTGACATGTACTCGATACTATAGACAGAGAATAAATGATTTGAGACAATTGATATGCCGTGATGAAATGCTTTTCGAAAAAATATCGGACTACTTTTTTGTGACCTAATTCCAGAATAGGGGAAATGAGCATGACCACGCACTGTTGTGGATAGAGGGTGCACTGGTCTATGGAGATGATAACAATTCAGAGATCGAACAATTTGTGGATAAATACATAACATGCAATACAGATAATTTGGAACCAAACCTTGCGAAAGTCCATACACATTACCATACAAGAATTTGTAGAAAATGAAAAAGCTCGCATTGCAAATACAACTTTCCCATTCCACCAATGAGAGCTACAAGAATCATAGAACCAGTTAGTTTAGAGGACAGTGTTGTTGTTGAGAAATCTAAATCCTTGTTCGCATTTCTAGAACAACGAGGATTTGACGAAATGATGAGCTTTGACGCCTTCTTGACACAGGTAAATATATCAAAAGATGAGTACATCCAAGCCATACAAATAACACTTAGGCAACCAACACTTTTCCTTAAATGAAAACTCTCCCATATTTGGAACAACAGTTTCTCCAAGGACATGCCATTTATGTGGAAAGCAAATGCAGGTGCACAGTACGTGTTGAATGCATATGCTACAGCATCCTACTGCACCTCGTATATGACGAAGATTAACAAATCTATGACATCTGCATTCAGAAAAATACGCAAAGAACATGAAAGAAGTCATATTGATGCCATACAAATGATACACACCCTTGGAAACACATTGCTTAATCTTCAACAAATGTCTTCTCAACGAGCAGTTCACATTGCCCTTTCTTTGCCCCTCACTTGTAGTTCAAGAAAATGTGTCTTCATAAACACATTTCCACTTGAAAAACACACATTTATGCTTAAACCACCGGTTTTGCTACAACAAGAACCTGACAATTCAGAGGACGTCATATGTTTCTCTATTATTGATTATTACATCAAGCGTCCATCTCTTATTAGGCATATTTGCTTAGCAGAATTCGTATCGCATTACAAAAAAAATGGTACACCCATATCAAAAAGAAAAAAACCCTCTATTATACGATTTGTCAAATACAATAAACATTGTGACTATGAAAACTATTGTAGAGAAAAACTATTGTTGTACGTTCTGTTCCATGAAAACGAAGAGACATTAATACATAACTTCTCTACATTGGAGGCTATGTATGTTGCCTTTGAGACTATAGTGCATATCAATGAAGCTAGATTTACCTACAATGTTAATCCAACATAGGGCGATCTAGAAGTTGCACTTAATCACCTAGAAAACCCTAGCGATCATGATGAGACATTCAAAAACCCAAAAACAACCAGAACTCCTTTCGAATCCTATGACTTACAAGCGGATTTTCCTCGTCCTCCAATGGCTGAAAGTGAAAAATGTATCAACCTTGGTTTTCAAGTTACAAAACATCCTTTCCTGATTGAAAATAATGAATACCACGGAATAAGATATATGTTGTATCGCGAACAACAAACAATTGTAAAGGACATTTCCCTTAAAAAACATTTGAACATGAACAATCCTATGCACGTGTTCCTTACAGGCGGAGCAGGAACAGGCAAGACATTCAGAGCTAAAGCATTGTTCCAAATGCTTATACGAATCTATGATTCAAACAATTGCTCTGATCCTGTGAAACCAAAGGGCCTAATAGTTGCATACACAGGAAAAGTTGCATACAATGTTGGTGGAACAACAGTCCACTCTACATTTTTAATGCCTTTTAACAAGTCACAGTTTCTTCCACTTAGCAAGGAAATGTTGGATACATTATCTAAGCTTTACGAGGAACTCCAAATTGTCTTTATAGAATAAGCATCTTTGATTGGCAGTTGGTTCTTGTATTCCATTGGCAGACGACTAAGAAGCATAAAACATGTGCAGACCAAATACTTTGGAAACATTGACATGATCTTTTGTGGCTATCTTTACCGGGCACAGCCCATCCAAGATTCTTTAATATTTGAATAACCTATCATTAACATGGAAACAGTGACCCATGAATTCTGGAGAAACAATATTAAATGCTTTGAGTTGCATACTACAATGTGCCAGACAGATGAAACATTCATTGCAATTCTGAATAGAATGTGCACAAACAACCAAACATATGATGACTTGTCCTATATCAATTTGAGGTGCTTACAGCCTACACCAACAGATCCAACATTCCCTTACCTGTTCTACATAAATAAGGATGTTGCAAAGCATAGTAGCCACATGTTGTCACTCATGCCTGGCGATGTGATCTAAAAATGAAGAAGACTTGAAAAAACTTGAATTTATTGCAATGTAAATGTTATGTGTTTAAAGCAAATGGATCAGTTTGCAACACATAGATTAAGGGATTACTTATGTAAAGTACACAAAGACAACAGCATAATCAATGAACATAAGAACATAAACACAACAATTGATAAAGGAGTTCACCCCTCTCTTGGGCTACATCTCCTGGTCGAGCTTCCAATGGATCATTATTATTAATTCCTCAAAGTGCTCAAAAACATGTCTTACAATGCTCAAACTAACCAACCGACTGCTCCAATGGCTTTAGAGCGTCCAAATACCCCTATCTGGGCTCTTTCGGCACCTCAATCGGTCGAAAAACGAAGAAGTTAGGCCTCCTGGAAGTCCCCTCTTCAAGCTTGTTGTCTCTGCATCTACAAAACGCACCCTTGTTTAATGAACCTGGCACACACGCAATAAATAGCGTGAAAACCCATCACCGGGCGCAACCGTGCCAACGGTGCAAACTGTAGGATGGTTATGGGCGCGCCAGCCCCTAACCGCCTAGCACCGGGCACATGGAGGTCATATGACCTTGCGCATTTGTGAAAAGGGCTAACTACCAAAACCGTTTGAAAACTGCCCGTGCACCTTTCCGTATAGCCAAAGGTCATATATTACACAATAGAACCAGGGCTTATATATATAAGTGCCACACCATTCCATGGTGGTCGGGGCTATACCCATTACAACTCCCGCGTGGTGTATTCATATGTGGTCACATTTTATGTCAATATGACTGCGGGTCGGGGCTAAGCCCCGACCCGACCCCCCGTCCTTTATTACATAGTTTGAATTCAAATATAATCAAACACATATACATAACAAGGTACATCCGGTGGTCCGTTAGTCTGACGGTATTTGCGAAGGCGCTATGTGGTGGGGGAGGTCCGGGGATCGAACCCCACAGACTCCAATAATTTTACATAACGACCCATAAACCAATCAAGGGGTGCCACGTGGCAGCCCATGATTGGGCCACGTGGCACCTTACCATTAACCAACGAAATGCCATGTGTCGCAGTCTGATTCGACCATGCCTGCCAATCATCATATGCCACATCACTCCTGCCTTGTCAGCGTATGGTTGTATGGCCCTGCCACGTCAGCCTATACGGACTGTACAGTCAGCATCATTTTTTGCTTGTTTGACTTTATGAACAGATTGAAATATCTCTCGCTCCCGACATCCGTTTGAGACGAAACAAGTTGCGTTGGGTTCGCAACGACGAGGCCTACGCTCTCGTCCGGTTTGAAGCGATTCCGAGCACTTTGAATTTTTGAGCAAAATTTGATCCTCTGATCACGATGATATCATCATCAATTCGATTGACTTGGAAGAAGACAACCATGGAAATGTCCCACATCATGAATATTCAGTCACTTAACCTTTGCACCTTGCACTGAAATTAGAAATGCTAGTTGAAATATATGCCTGTAACTATGATTCACGGGATGGCTTGGTGGATGGTGCAGATGGAATACTGAAAGGCTATACGAAGACAGAAAAAGTAGATGTCCTTTTGATTAAGTTCCATGAACCGCATATAGGCAAGCGACAAGCAAGCAAGTTGTCTTATCTATATAATTCAAACATTGCAAGCGATTGGACTCCTATTTTGTGAATATCAAAGCCAGTATCGACATCAACAAAGACATGTCGACTGAATATTCGCAAACAGTTTCCAATTAAACTTGCATGTGCACGTACAGTCCACAGATCACAAGGACTAACACTTGATAATGTTGCATTTCAGCCGAATTCGGATACATGAACTTGTATACACAGCACTGTCCCGTGTCAAAAGCATAGACTCCTTGTATTTACTAAGCCCTCTGACAAAAGATAACTTCAAAGTGAAACAGAAAGTTGATATTGAGATGGAACGACTCAGGACCACCGCAAAATGGCAACTGCATTATGATTACCAATCCATACAAACAAATTCATCTATATCAATTCTCTCGCTTAACACACGCAGCTTAAATGCACACATGGATGATATAATGAATGACTGTGATTGAATGCAATCCGATATTCTGTGCTTGCAGGAAACACACATGGCATTATGTATGCAGAACAAACAATTCCCAAATCATAATTGCATATCAAGTTACATTACACATGGGGTGATGATACTGGTGAAAAAACATGTACCAATTTTGGACCACATACATATCGAAGAAAAGAATGTTGAATTGGTGCTTGCGAAA